>VXAL01018908.1:75588-112285 GCA_013399475.1 Chauna torquata
AACAGAGCCCTCTTTAAGATGCCATAGGTAAGACGAGTAAAACAGAGGCATGCAGCATCTCTAATTGCTATTAGTGTTGTAAGTCTAAGGCTGTGTTATGCACGAAGATTAGGATGCTGTGCTTTTCCTTTTGGGAGGGGAGAGATATAGAGTCTCAGACGTGTCATTTCTGTAACTACTTGAGCAAGGACTAGTTGTCAGGCCAGGGGTGGCAACCTTAGACCTTTCTCTTCTAAAGGAAGTAATGTTAAATACTAAAGCTAGTCAAAGTGCCAAATGTTACAGTCTAGGATGAGAGGCCAAAAGGCAGAAATGTTATAATTTCCCTCAAAATGAAACTCCCTAAAATACTTTCAGAAATATTTCATGTCTTAAAGTGCTTTATTTAGTAAGGTCAGAGGACTTCTGTTATTTGAAATTAGTAACTATAACACAGCTCTTGAAGAGTTTTAAGTCATGTTTCAACACAAACTATGGCTGTCTATTTCTCTGCTCTTCTAGCAGAAAATTGTTTCATTAGAAGAGTCTCAGTCCTTAAATACCCCTAATATCACAATATCCCATTTTTTGCTTACAGCTTCCTCCTTTGCATGACCCTACTGGAGACATGAGTGTATCATTTCCAAATTTTAAGCCTTCGTTTTGATATTTTGTCTCTGTCCTTGCAGAATGCAGAAATATAATACCAGCTACAGGTTGATCACTAATGTTACCCTAGTTGTTTTATGATGATTGCTGAAAGCAGCAGTGGGAGGTTCTCAGAAATTTTCAAACCATTTTTAGTGGAAGAAATGTTCATAAGGTACATTTCTACAGAGAAATGTGAGCAATAAAGAGAAGTAGTTTGGAATGTGTGAAATATATTTTTTCAATTTTCAGGTGAAAAATACTATTTTTCAAGATACCATCTTGAGCTAATGTTAATCACTCAGAGTAGGAACTCTTGGTATGTTTGTGCATTAATGGCAAACTGTAGGTATCATACTATTTGTAATAATTAAAACAGAACCAGTCAGGACTGCACCAGAGGATTGCAACCAGTGTTGTAAGTCCTGTCCAGATTCAGCACGCTCAGTTGTGACTCCTAGTAAGCAGCAGTTCATCACAGTCCTATGATTTGTATTTGTCCCTGAGAGTGAACTGCTGCCAGTGTATTCAACAGCAAACTTTGACTCATGAGCTAGCTCCTATTGGTCAGAGTTCTGGCACAACTCTGTTTTTCCACTTACCTGAGAAAGGAGAAATCAGATTTTCAGTTTCACATGGCCAGCCGAAGATCACAAGACTCTTACCCCCTCTGCTTTTGCACAGAGGAGGAGCATGGCTGAGCCAAGTATGCAAGGACTTTCCAAATGCTTCTGCACATACCTAAAGACAGTTCCATCAATTCAAGAGTAGCACAGAGACATGAATTAAAACTATGTAGATATTTGAAATAATTATAGTAATCTTTGGAAACTTTTAGCTTACTTTTTTGGAGCTTTTGCATTAGATCTAAATTCTCTGGGTTTTAGTGGCTTGTGTTGCTAACTCTGTGATTTTTTTATTTTATTTTTTCTTTATATTTTTACCAGAATAGTGATGAGTTGGAATAGGCAGTGTGCCACCCTTCCGGGACTCAGCTCAGTCCATCTGAACTGATTTCTTGCATTCTTCTTGTACATTTTGAGACAGGATATGAGCAGTTTTCTGCCTGTCTTTTGGGTTAATTCCATATTTTACTGGAGGAAAATATGTTTGGGAGAGGAAGACGGCATAACTGGCCTGGGAGGAAGAGTAGTCATTAAACAGTGGGAGGGCTCTGTTTTGCATTACCAAATGTTGGAGGATGAGTCATCAAAGGTGGTGCAAGATGCCAGTTTGGCACTGTGACTGACTGAAGAATAGAGCTGTCTGCCGAGAAGTCACTTTCCACATTCCCTTGCCTTGAGTATACCTCTCATTTTTACTGGCATTTTGTTTCACTTACAGCTTTGAAGAAGTTCATTGTTGATTAAACATCAGTATCTCAATCCCAGTAGCTTGGTGCTTTGGTCTTTACTCTCTGTGTCCCAGCAATACAAGACCCTATAAAAAGATACTGTTATGAAGCTCTATCTTTCCACTTTCCCCTCATGCCTGGGTGGCCTGTGGAGTTTCTGCTTATGCCTCTCTCTTTGATCTCACTCGCTAGTGAGACCTGGAGCTCACCTCCCACAACCACTTGTAATGAGACCATGGCTGCATGAGCTTGTTTTCTCTTCTTTTCAACAATTCACTAGGCTTGATGGTTAGAGCTGTCTGAATTTTTCACAAGCTTGGCCATGGCAAAGATATTTTTCTGTAGGGCTTCCTTTTTTAATTCTCCCCTTCTCCCTCGTCCTGCTAAGACTCATGATTCACTCTGAGTCAGATGAGCATTTCAGTGTATGGTGATGAGGCACATAAAGAAGGCATCAGAGACACCAACACAAGGAAGATGTCCTGACTTGGGATCACTGGTTGCAGTAGGATGTAGATATTTTAGCAGGGAATGTCTGAAATTCACTATCAAAATTCCTAAGTACCGCAGGTATTAGGTCCTTTTATGTTCAGGCAGACTCTTCGTAGTGTAGCACTTAACCCTAGCACAGGATTTTCTCATAAGCATCTGTAGTAGAAAATGCTAACTTTACTCTCTCAAACCACTAATGAGCCACTCTCTCTCCATTCTGTCCTTCTGTAATTAAGCAGAGATGGTGATGGAGCTTTAACAAGTGAGAACAGTGTTAGCAATGAGGCGCAAGAGAAATTCCTGCATGAGGGGCTAAATTGTCACGGACCTTATTGCGACTTGGAGAAGCCAGTCCCAGCTTTGTACTGTCTTGTTTGTCTGTTGCTAGCAAATGTTGACAATTTTTCTCTCCCCCTTTCTCTCCCCCTTTCTCTCCCCCTTTCTCTCCCCCTTTCTCTCCCCCTTTCTCTCCCCCTTTCTCTCCCCCTTTCTCTCCCCCTTTCTCTCCCCTCTTTAATTGTTTATTTGAAATATTGACATATTTATCTTGAAAAATTCTTAATTTGAAAAATGTTGACGAGGTCAAACTTTAATTGTTTTGCTCTGTGTTGTAAATGATTTGGAGGATATTTACACATTTCCTTGTCACCAAGACTATTATGAATAACTTTTTAGCTTATAATGACTTGTTGATACTCAGCCTTTTGGAAAGAAAAGCTTTGACATTAAACATAGGATATTTGAGGAGCTTATTTATCAGAATTCAACACCAAATTAAATGTCTGTTGCCATGGAAGGGGTTCTTGGCTATGTGATCATACGGACATTTTTTTATGTCTGTTTCATTTGATTTTAAGTGTATTTTTGAGTTCAGCAGTAATATACTAGTGAATGAACCCTAACAAATAGATTGTTGAATGGTTAATGTCTTAGCACTGAGCAATGCAGGGTTAATTTTTTTAGCTCAACTGTGTCCAAACTTTCTGATCCTGTAAGCTTTATAGAGCTGAGTATCTTACACAATATACATTTTCCATTTGGCATAGACCTGAAGGACAGAGGAAATCTGGAGCAAGTCCTAGGTGAGAGATGGTTTCAGCTCCCTTAACAGTTTTTGCCCATCTTTGTGGGAAGAGGCTGGACAAGGTGTGCAGTTGAGTCCAAATCATCCACCTACTGTCTCACATTGTGAGGTTAGATTTACCTTGTATTTCCCACCCAGCAGCAGCTGGTCACCAGTCTCATAGCCATATTTCCAGCACAAGAACCTAATCTGAACCGTTCAAGAGCTGCAGGTGCTCTCAGAGCCACAGAGCAGATGCCCCAGCTCCAGCATTTGTTCCAGAACTGACGTTAACGTGGAATTAAACTGGCAGATCTACAAGAGGTAGAAATTCAACATATCTCCCTTAAAATGAATGGAGCTAAATCAGAGTACACAGGAAAAGGGCCTTACCTGCAGTTCGTATGTGAAAAACTTGCCTTTTCTCCCTGTATTCCTTTTCCATCTCTCCTGAGTATTTGAACTTCTGCTGGACTTCATGAAGTGATCTAGTTTGTGTAATGTTCAGTGATGGTATCTTTCATTTGAACACACTCAGCAGGGAGGGTGCCTAACCCACAGAACAGACCGTTATGGGAAGTGGTAAGTTTTGGTAACAGTTCCTTAAGACCTCTTAATCTGAGTGTGTTCTGATTTTGTACATTTCAAATGCAGATCTAGTGAGATGAAATCAAGGATAATTAGGCATTTTGAAATGTTTGGAAACAAGATTCCTGTTTCCAGAGAATTATGCAGGAAAAAGGGGAAATTGTGAAAACTGGTAATTACATCTTCGTAGTTTGCTCATTAGTAATCATGCAGTGATAATGCAAGATGTATTGATATGGACTCAGGTTCGAAAAGCTGAGGATAATTTCCACAGAGCCATGAGGGTTTCAAAACTGGGTTTTATGGGAGTTCAGATCTTGTTCTCTAAAAACTTCTGTGGTCACGGAAGAGGTTAGATCCATTTCCTTTATGTTAATCTTTTTTTTTTTTTTTCCTTCCATTTAGGTCTTGCAAAGCCCATGGGATTAGTTGAAGGTCCAGGTGGCTTGGGCCAGGGGGGAATGGCTGCTACCCTGAGAGATGATAGCCATGAATCGGAGACTAAATATGAAGAATATGGCTACAATGCCCAACTCAGTGACAGGATATCTCTGGACAGGTCCATCCCTGACTACAGACCAAAAAAGTAAGTTGAATTCCAGGTTATTATTAAAGCAAGTGATTGACTGTTGTTCTCTGGACCCTCGATGACGATTCTTTTCTCCACATGCCTTCCTGGTTATTCCAACAACATTTAGTTGTACATATACCCCTGAGTTTAGTGAAAATTAAAAAGACCAACTGACATCTTAAGCATGAAGTGCTGTGTCAAATGCATAGCTGGTTCTGTGAGTAATGCATTAATATGCACATTCAAGGCCTCAGAAAAAAATCACTTCAGGTGTTCAGTGGGTTTGGTTCACTTAGAAAAGGCCAGGTAAGACCATCTGAGCACACCATCAAGAGATGGGAGCCTTAGTCTATGCTTCTTGGAGTCATGTGCAATGGAAAGTGGGACAGTGACAACAAATACTTTGTAGTCACTTAAGAAAAGGAAAAAAAAAAAAAGCAAATCAACTGCCTTTTCTTTACTTGCACTTGATGTTCTTAGAGTTGCTTAGTCAGGGTCTATAATGTGCTGAAACATAGACTAAGTGTAATCCATCAGGGTCCTGTAATTGCAATACATTTTTTTCTTTGGAATGTGTGTATATTTTTATTCTAGTGTTACAGTCTTCACATGCCTGTGTTATGTTTGAAGACGGAATTATATGTTTAAGATTTGTACTGATTTATTATGTTTTGTATAAAATGCCTTTCAAATTTTCTATATTTATGGAGTTATGCATCTTCCAGATGAGACATCCTCTCTGTCATCCTATGAATGACAATCAGTAATGTCTTAATGCAGAGGAGATCAGCAGCAATGCCTAGTTACTCTCAGGAGACAGAATTGAAAAGAATAATTAATTAATATCTAATAATAATCTTCTCTTTTAAAAAAACCACTGGGCCTCCTAGACAGAACTGAAAGTTAAATAAAAAAATATCTTATTAAGTGGAGAGAAAAGTTTAGCCAAGCAAAACAGCTGTGCTCTGTGAGTAGACTGCAATTGAATTAGGATTTTAGGCAGTTCAAGCTGCCAAAAACAAAATCTAGGAAACAAAACTTCAGCTTAACCACAAATTTCATTAGCTGTGTTACATATTAATCTAATTTCAGAAGTATTGACTCAGCATTTGTTTTCTCAAACACTTGGTATACAAAAGAAAACCTAGATTAAAGAGGTGGCAAAGAGGAAAAAAAAAAAAGATACTGCTTTGATGTCACATTTGGGTCAGTGTATTGTAAAAATCTATCATGATATTATTGCGGCGAAAAACGTAGTCTGCAGTTGTCATGCAAATATTTGAGTTACACATCAGAACTGGTTCAAAGTCCCTTAAAATCAGTATGAAATTTTTCAAGTGAACATCAGTGAGGTTTGACCTGGCCTGCTGTTAGCTGCTGCAGTCAGGTAGATAATAAATGAGAATGCTCTACCAGGAAATATAAAAGCAAAATTTGCGAAGCTTGAATCTAGCTCAGCAGCTCTTAGAAGCAGGAGAGCATTTGCGATGCATGTTTCACTTCAAATTGTACTCTTCCACAGTTTTACTTGGAAGCTTTGATGATTCATTCAGATAAGCTTTTTGACATGCTCATTTTGGTAATCTCATAAAGCCATGCTGCATGAGTAACTGAGTTACTGGGAGAACTGCCTTCCTTGTAGTGTTTTGACACTCTTGAGATGGTTCTAGTTAGACCTAGGTGCTGGAGTTGAGTCTAGACACTTATGAGTTACAAGAAAATCCTTCAGATCGAAATTGCTATGAAAAATGAGTGAAAGTTTGGAGGAGGTAGAAGCTCTTATTATATGAAGAGTTTTATCCATTTGTACCAAAGAAGATTCAGCTGTTATTTGTTTGCCATATTCCATGAGAAATTTCTGCTGTCATTCTTATGAATGACATGAGGACATCCTCTTTTTTTGTTGTTGTTTTGTTTTGTTTTCTGTTTTTGTCTCTGACACCTTCAGATGCACAGATAAACAAATACAGGCTCTCTTGGGAGCTCTCAGTCTAGTATCAAGACGCAGTTTTCACTCCCTACTTGTGCCATGTATTATCGTGCCAGAGTAATCAGCCTCTTCTTATCCACTATGTAGTACAATGTCTGAATGCTTACTTAACAGGTGATAAGTGTGCATCATAGCCACAAAGCAACGCTGAGCTTGACTTTCTGTTTGGTTTAGATACTCTGCTCTAATTCTCTACTGGAGACAACTAAATCTCCAGATCTTTGAGATAAGCTTTGGGAAACAGCTGTGGGAAAACCACTTTATGTCCAACTTTATATGCAGCCCTTCTCAGTCTGCTTGTGATTTACATTTATGTTATTCCCAGCATTTTCCATTTTTAAAAAGGAAGAACTTTTCATTTTTAACTTGAGAGGCAAGATAGAATTAATAGCCGAGACAATGTACAATGTCCATGTCCAGTCTATGAAGAAAACCAGAAAAAAAAATTGTATTTGTCTGGATTTCATAGACACCACTTATGAAAGTAAACATGATTTTGCTATGCAAACATGGGACTTGCAATATTCCAGGCTTAGTCTTCTTTTAGAAGAAATTTGATCAGAAATGTCATCTTTTGGTTCATTTTATCTTTGAACTCTTTGTTTATCTTTGAACTATCTTTGTCCAATATCTTATTCTGGTAGAGTAAGCATTTTCTCCCTTCCACTAGCATACCTTCAGTAAACACTCAGCAGTATATTTGCTTTTCAGGAGATATTTTCATCCCCACACAGCAAATTAAAAAAGTATGTGACACTAAAGAGGTGAACAGTCAGGCAGCGTGACCGTGAAGGCTCCTAAATTGGAGTCACCTCCATGTCCTTCCGCTGCAGTAAAACTGCAAGCCTGCGTGGGTAGTCCTGCTCTCAGGATGCTTTTCCCATACACTCACATTGTGCTCTGCCTTCCTACCTGCCACCAGTGCAGGTATTGCTCTGAGCTCGGAAGCCTTTTTTTTTTTTTAAGATAGGAACTGCAAAGTCAGTACAGGAGACAACAGCAGATTTTGTGCATGTTGTGTTATGTGCCAAATCGAAGCAATGACAGTAAGTAGCTTGCTTGCGATTACAATTCACACAATAATTACAAAATTATAGTTTGATCCTAACGTGCTGTAATAAATATGTCTCAGCTTTTTCTTCTCTGATATTGCACCTCCCACAGCTTGAATGCTTGCCCTGTCTCTCTGCAGAAAGCAGACAACCCCAGGGAAAACAGTTCAAAAGCATACTGTGATTTGATATTTCAAGCTATGCTTAGTTTCAAGAGACATGTAATATCAAGAAGTTGCAATTTTGTTTTATAAAACAATGCAAAGCTTCCCCAACAGTTTGTGAGTTTATTCAATGTGACCTTGAGCAGTATTTTCATTTTACATTGGATTTCACCTAAATCAAATGTGCTGATTTTAAAGTTCTGCTGATGATCTTAGCATATTTTTTAGTTCTTAAAAGTGACTTTTTGCCTTGAAGCAACTGAATACTGTGCAGCTGAGTGCTCTGAGAAGACGCAAGGACCAAGTAGCAGGAATGAAATGTTTGAGTTCAATGTGGAGCAGAATACTCAGGATTTGTTATGGTTGATGGATGAGTATTTACAAATGTTCGGCTAGTAATCCTAGTGTTAGACTGACCTAAGATTTTGTTTCACTTAGAGGAAAGTGGTTGATACCTTGTTGGTATGTTGAAATACATGAAAATAACTGTAAAATAGTGGTCCAGTTGGTACTGACTGTTATTAACTATCTAAATTCCAGAGTAAGTTTTATAGAAGCACTTGTGAAATCTACATTAATGCCAAAAGACTTTTGCAGGACTATTTTTGTTACAAGGGAATTCATAATGCTTATGATGGGATTATTTTCATCCTCTGTCATACAGGAACCTAACAAGCTTGCAAAATATTTCTCAAGGACAGGTCAAAAGAAGGAGGGGACAAGGAAAGTAGTAAAGGTCTCTGCATGTCCCTGCTGCAGCCCCATCTTTGCTCAAGTTTTTCAAGAGCTATACCACCCTGGGAAATATGTTGCAGACAGCTCAGGATGTCTAATATCCTGATCTCTCCTCTCAGCAGTAAAGTTTTAGCAAGACTTTCTAGTTCTTACTAACAAATGCTATTTCCTCTGTGCAAAGGAGGAGAAGCTTCTCTTGTAAGGAACAGGTTCTTTTTCCCCTGGAAACATATGGCTAAGCTAGGGCTTACTCTGTGATTCTCTGGGTTATTTAACGGTCAAATGTCATTCAATTCAATTCTGTTTATGTTCTTTCATATTCAGAATGAGGGTTGTGATGACATGAACCTGAGTACTAAGCACAGATAAATCCAGTATTGGCCAATGACCCTTATGTATATGCATGGGGAAGCATAAGCATGTGTATCTGTATCAGTCAACTCTACCAATGTGTGTAGATGTAGAACAGCCTTGACTCCTACCCATGGACATGCTGTGAAATCTGCTAGGCTGCACGCATGCCCTTCTTACCAAAACGTCAAAGGGCCAGTGTCTGACCGAACAATCAGAAGTAGGTCTGGAGCAATACAGCTGAGATTAAGATAGAGATCTCACACTTTCAAACAGAAGTACCCAGAGTCAAACACCTAAATTGCTGCTTAGTTGCTTGACTTCAAGCAACTTAATTTTTTAAGGGGTACTGAGAGGAAAGAGAGCGAGCAGGCTTAGCTGGGGCATGCTGAATTGCTACAACAGGCTCCAGGAATAGCTGCAGCCATCCTTCTGCCCTTTCTGGGGATAACAGCCTTCACTGCTGCTAGCCGTGGCACAAAATATAGGTCTGTGCTCCCATAACAAAAGATCACACTCAAACCTTCCCAATCATGCATGGAGATGCTACAGTCCTACATATAGCACTAGATTTTTGATTTTATCAAAGATGAATAATACAGAAAAAGTCAAAACCCTAGGGGATTTCATTCAAAGTCTGGGGAAAATGCCCCCAAACTTTCTAATGCTGTTCATTCTGCAATGTGGCACCCCAGAAAAGTGGGAAGTGTCAGATAACCCGGACGTTTCAAATGTAAGCATCATCTCTCAAGATATCATCATATCTCAAGATAGCATCAGTTCCCCTGTTCTTTCTGGTGCACAGGTTGGATTGCAAGAGGTTAAATTAAACAGGTTGAACACCTGTAAATCTGGTGTTTTCTAACTTTCTAACACTTGACTTTGCAATTTAAATAACTTTTGTGTTTTCTCTGCATGCAGGACACATCCACAAATACGCATGCACTTGTCAAAACCACTTGCTGTGATGCATTATGGATACTTTTGAGAAAAGTTAGTATGATCCTGGAACTTTCATAAGGGCTAAATTGGCTTTTACAAGAAATTGTCGCCATTTGGTGAAGATCTTTAATTTAACTGATCTTTTCTGTGCAACTTGATGCCAAGCGCATTATGGCAGTTCAGTGATAACAATAATACTAATATATGGATTCAGTCTGCTGGCTCTGTCAGCCGAAGAAAATATTTCCTTGTGTTATGGTCATGGATGTTTGTACCGAGAAAATTCAGCCCTAAAGAACAAACTTATTTATGCTAAGGCAACTCAAGTCTTTAGCCATAAAAAGCAGAGGAATGTAGGTCTTGAGGAAATTACTTTCATTCATTCAGTTCTTGTATAGAGACAAGCATTTTTGTAGCTATAGACTTTTCACAATAGCAAAGGGATTGCATCTGTGATGCTCTGAAGAGTAATTAATGGTTCACTCCACACTATAACTAAGGAAAAGCTTTTTTAATTACCCATCAGAAAGGATTGTGGAATTGATCAAATAGTGCTATCAAGGGGGCAGACTTGGTAAATAGACATCTGATTTGTTCATTCAAGGGTTTAATAACAGTAGCTAGTCAGAGGCCAGTAGCTAGAAAACAGCCTTTCTGTAGGAGATTGTCTTTCAGCGGCTGGTGAGCTCAAGCCTTTGGAGGACACAGGGAGCTCACCTTTAATTTTGACCCTTTCTTCAGGCTTCTAGGGCTCCGTGGGCTCACTGTGATTTTTGAGGCATCAGTCAGCAGCTCTCTCGAGCCAGATCACACGCGCATTTGCAAGCTCTCTATTGCAAGGGCAGGAGCAGTGGTCTGGTGCCATGGCCCCTGCTCGAGGCTGTCGGAGCGGGCAGCTCCTCTGCTGTCTGTGTCGGATGGCCCTGCAGGAGCAGGGCAGGAAGGCAGGTGGCTTTCAAAGAGCATCAGCTTTTGGATCAGTGGATTGGAGAGGGCTAGACCTGGTGCTATTTGATTTTCTTCACCTCTGCAGCTTTCTCTGCCTTGTGACCTGCTTTTCAGATCCTATGGGGACACCGGGTGTTCTCTGCACCACTTAGGAAGACGACAGAAGAATCTCCAAATCAAAACAGACCTTTAAGATTCTTCCCAGGTTAACCAGAGTGCGATGTAATGGGCCCCTTTGGAAGAAACATTCGAACTGGAACAGATCCAGAGCTGTTCAGGAACCAGAATTTCTGATTAGCAGAAAATGGCACCTTTAAAAAAACAAACAAAAAACCCCCCTGCAACTATTCTGTATCAGGCTGAACATCGTCTGTAAAATGATTATTTTACAAAATTGTTTGGATCAATTAAACATTTAGATTTCCATGAAAGACTTAGTTTTAAAATAATGACTTTTCTATCAGTATTCTCTACCAATAGTTTCATATTAGTATCAGGTTGAAGTGAAGTGAAACATTAATTGAAATTAATCATTTCCTTTTTTCAGCTTAGTGTTTCACAATCACAGTGCAGGCATGAGCATATTTTAATTTCGGTGAGGCTTCTTTTTTAATAGGAAGCTTTTCAACTCTTTTTTTTTTGCATAATTCTGAAAAACCCATTTTGACTATTCTGATTGCAAATATGAAGTTTAAGCAGAGAGAGGGAAAAACAGAAACAGCAACAGAAAATGGAGCCGTCAGAATTACCTCTGGGCAACAGATTGGGGTTGTTTATAGGAGGGAAATTGTGTAAGAGATGAAACTAACTGAAGTGTTTTAATTAGATCCCAAATCAATGTCCAGATGTGGATTTTGAACAGAGCAAAGGGAGCATGTGTGTACATGTGCTCTGGGACTTTATATAGAACACAACCAGCCCTGCCAAGTTACACAGGCTGGGCGTTTTCCTCAGGCTGTGAATCCCCACAAAGAGCCCGGGCACCTTTGCACACACATTGCCCTATATGCACAACCGGCGGTGCAGCTTCAAGGAGATGTGCCTCAGTCTGAGCTGACTTTCCGTCTTGCCTGAGAGCAGAAGGGACTGGTGTGGACTGAGTAAGTCCCAGTGCTGCTTCCTCTGCCAAGAGCTGGGCTCTGACCAGCTCCTGCACAGTGTTTAGTGTTGTGATTCTGACTCAGCTCATTTGGGATAGTTGACAGCCTAAATTTGCTCATACTGCTGCCTCTGGGCCAGTTGTGCTTATTTGCATATCCCTGTGTATGCCAAAGGCTTATCACTGCATTTTGAGATGTGTTTCCTATTTGGCTCTAAAGGGCTGAGGCTGGAACTGTGCAAGCCCACAAAGGAAGGGAAAAATCACCTGTTCCTTTGGCTGGGAAACTCCCTGCAAATCACAGATGCTACCAGCCAGACCCTGCGCTTTACACCCCAGTGCCCTGCATTTGTACTCTACGTGTGTAGCTCTCGCTGAGACCTGTACTCATGATTTGACCCTATTTTTGAAGGTACTGTAAGTCTTCTCCCAACTTCTGCTGGAGAATTAATATGATATATTAGTTGGAATGTGGACTTAAAACTTTGTCTCCAACATCTCAGGTTACCATTAGGTCTTTGAATATTTAATTAGTTACACAATGTTAAATTTCTCCAATGAGAATGCTGACAGAGGAGGAGATTAAGACTATGACCACATTTTTCAATAATAATAAAAAAATATTGGGTAACTTTCCAAACAGTTTTTGAGGCCAGCGGATCATCAGAATGGTTCTCAGACCACCTTTGCTCGATCAACAGCAGTAGGGTAGGACGATGAGACTGCCCGGGTTGCACTACAGTAGTGCTCTGCCTTCTGCTCTGCTGCGCATAAGGGTGGGTGACCCCGCAGGGTCTGGGTAGCCAGTATCAGAGTGTTCTACAGAGCGTGGCTCCTCAGCAGGGGCGGCCAGTGAGCCACGCTCCGTGCTGTGCCCGTAGCAGCAGCGCTGGATGCATGGCAATATCTTGTGGTTATTTCTGATATTCAGAAGTTTTCTCTGGCTTTTCCCATTAGATACCATATTGATTCCCTTTTGTTTAGTGCTAGCTAGGCTTTCCAATTAAGTAGCAACTTTAATTATACCGCAAAGCGTGCAACATAGATCTTCATTATTAACACTGGCCCATTGGATAATGAAAGGAGGACCAGCAAGTCAAAATTAAACAGAATCATACAAATGAACAACCTTTTCCAAAAACTCATCTTACATTCAAATGCAGTAATTTTCCTCTTGTTACATTTTTGCAGTGTCTTTGTGTGTATTAATTGTTGAAGACGAGTTCTGCATGACTGTCAGTGCTAATAAATGAAGATTTAGTGGAGGCTGAATTTGATTAACTAGGGAGCATGAAAAATAACTGATTGCAATGTTGTGTTTAAATGCAGTAAGACTGGAAGCTGTTCCCTGCAATTTGTCTGCACCAGAAAGTACTCTTGAATATATGAATAGCTTACCTAAGGTGGATTGCATAACATTGACTAAAAATTAGACATATAATTTAAAGTGGTCAGCTAGGCTGCCTTTATATTCAATGGAGAAGGAAAAGAAGTGGAAGCATTGCTTTAGACGTTTAATATGTAATGTCCTCTGGAGGTCTTTCCCTCAGGAACCTAGGACAGCCAGTTTAAATGGGGTTCCAAGTGAATCCAATACAAAATGTTAAGAACTCCAAAGCATAAAGAAACAACATGGAATTTCTGCATTAGTAACATGTTAAAAAATGACTCACCAGCGTAGGCAAGCTGGACAAGGTCCCCATCCAGCGTAAGGCTGGAGGCAGCATGGTTTTCAGCTGGGAGGAACAGAAAGTGTGATCAAAACACTGCTTTGCATTATCAGTTTTTCTTACAGATCATAAAACTAGATGTGTCTCGTGTGACCTGCACCTTTACAGGTGCCTTACACGTGACTGCTTTTTTTTTTTTAAAGTACATTTTAAAGGGTGTAGTAATTTTCTGAACTTGAGAGTCACAATATTTTCATAGGAGAAGTATTTCCCCCTTAAGAAGAGCAATTGTAGGGGGGTGCTGTCTTCAAATTGTGTATGTATCTGTAATGCAGAAGCACTACTGAGGTCCAGCAGTGACTTGCAGCTAACTACCTGTAATTGGCTGTTAGCTTTGTGAAGTTTCTTTCATTTCCCTCCCTTGGGCCTGTGGCTGACGGCTGCCCACTATCAGTCCCAGGGAGAAAAGGATATTCCTGTAAATTTCTTAGCTGACGTGTTGTGTTACACTCCATGGTATTACATTACAGGATAAAAAGAGGTAACAGAACAAGTCAGGCAATTAATTCAGGGTGGTATTTCTTTTCCTTTTATGTCGTCTTGCATGCATCTCTGTTACACTATACCTGTTACCGTTCTTACGGCTTTCGATGAGTTCTTCAAATGTTTTTAGATAAAGATGTTCCCCTTTACTTGCTTAAAATGTGCATGCAAATTTAGTTCAGCTGACAATGCGAAATATGTATTATCTCCAAATGCCTTCCTGATGTAACTTTAAAAATTAGCTAATTTTGGTACTTGTTTTGGTTGGATATGTTTCATAGTATAAGAAAGTCAAGGTTTCAGGTCAGATAACATAAAGGTTTTCTAGTTGTTGTTTGTGTCTTTGTGATAAAAACATGAATAGGTCAAAATGTCAGACAATTTACTCTTTTGTCTGAAATAAAACTGAATTGTGGACTCCCAGTTGATGCTGTGTTTCATTTTAATAGTGTCGCTTCTTGCTTGTTTTGCCTGTGTCTCTTGTTTTGAGTGAATTTAGTGCTAATAAAAATGAGAGACTCTTAAAACTAGCCTTTGCCAGAAGTACTGAACTGTTGCAGTCTAACAGATGTAAGCTCTCTGTCTTGGTTAGCTTTATCTAGATGCTTTCCAAGGTTTTGTTTCTCTGAAACAGCATCTGCCACTTAAGCTGTTTGATAGTTTTATGATGTTGAAGTACGGGGCCTCTATTTTCTCTTTCTCGAGCTTTCTGAAAAAAATCATAGCTTCCATTGTATTGCCTCTAAACCTTATGCTATGGTCTCAAAAACAAACCACAGTCAAACCAGGTTACCTTGCCAGATGCTGCTCTAAGGGAGGTCCCATGGTTGCTTCCCATGCAGTCTGTGCACTCTTTTCCCTTAATTTCTACCAGACCAACTGGCTATCATAGTAAGAAATGATTGTTCAACTGAAAGTGTGCAATTTTGACCTGCATCCTTTTGGCTACAAGAAATCCTGCAGCAGTTCAAAGTCCCCGCATGGATACTGCTCTTGAAATATGGTGCAAGCCCTTTGAAGCAGGAGCTTCGTGCCTGTACCTTGATGCCTCTTTTGTAAAGCCAGCACCAGGCTGATCTTGGTTGGCTCTGTTTGTTGGCTGCCTAGGAATGTATAAATGACCCTTGTGGAGCAGGCAGCATGCAGTATGTGTTACTAAGGCTCAGAGAACCCACTTTCTGTGTATAGAAGATCAG
This sequence comes from Chauna torquata, assembly GCA_013399475.1. Classification (NCBI taxonomy): domain Eukaryota; kingdom Metazoa; phylum Chordata; class Aves; order Anseriformes; family Anhimidae; genus Chauna; species Chauna torquata. Next base: position 90,974 of record VXAL01018908.1, read on the forward strand.
TGTGTGAAATGTGGTGTAAAATCAGATTCCTGATTTCTGTGGTTCTCGACAATTCTGTGCATTGGGAGGAATAGCCTCGTGAGCGCTGGGAAAATTCAACTGAGAAATTTTGTTTTTCACACAAAGCTTGTGACGGAACTTTTAATGAGCTGACGTATCATAAAGGCAAGGTTACTGGGGAAAAGAACAGCATGCTCTGTGTGTCTAGTATATCATTTTTTTCATTTAGTGTGCAAGTGAATGCTCTGTCTTAGATGAGTAGCCTAAGTTTGTAATTAATGAGTATTTGAGGCAAAGTTGCCCTTTGCCAAGAAACTTGGTGTAGGCTGCAATTTCTAAAGGTAAGAATCCTCTGTTTCTTATTGTGACAACCTCTGGTACACACGTTATCATGTATATACATGAAAATAACATTTGGAATATGCTGCAAATCAATGTTTCTTATCTCCCCTCACCAGAAAGAAAGCTAGGAGGTCCTTGCTCAGCAGAAGGTTAACGGTAGTGACAGAAGAGGAGGCAATATTATTCTCTGTTTTCTGCAGAGAGTTATAATGTAGTTGATACATCATGTAGGGATCACTTAAGCAATGTCAAGAACAGCAGAGCTGACTACCCAGCAGAAAGACACATCTCTACTTACATGTCTGGATTAAACAGAGAAAATGAGGACAATTGCCATGCAGACATCAAGCAAAATCCAAATTCCCTTGGTCTAAGAAGCGCTCCCACAATTTTTAGTGTGTACAAGTGGCAGGATTTATCAATGAGGCATCAGACAACTTTAAATTACAGGAGATTTCACCTCTAATTGTGTGTTACTTATGCAGAAATCTCCCAGTTTCTCAGCTGCTAAAATTGAAACCCTGTGGAGTTGCATTTTACCTGTGTGAGATGCCTTTGGATTGTCAACTAGTTCCTTAATTACTTTATTTTTTTCTTTGCTCCAAGGGAAGAGTATATTATTTATTCTACATTTCCAGACTTCTGCTAGTCTGCATTTATGTATTTTGCCTTCAAAATGACCTAGCAGTGGGCTAGCCTCTAGGGTAGTATGAAACATACCTTCCTGGCAGAGACAGTAGTTCAGACTTGAGTAATGGTGAAATAATATTAATAGCGGCAATAATAATTAAAACAGTACACTAAAATACCCTTGGGTGCTGTTGCTAAGTTAGAGTGTACCCCTAAAATTCCAAAGGAAAGGAATAAATTTCAGTTATTTCTATCCACAAAGTGAACAGTTGTCTCATTCAGCAACTGGAGTAAGCTTTCATCCCCTCCATGGATGTTTCATTAGGATACAGTTCTCCCAGAGGGTCATGATGCAGTTTACATTAGACTCAAGATAAAAATGACATTGAAGCTTTGCTCCTGTATTTTCTATGCTGCCTGGAAATAAATACATGACCTACAGCTAGTTCAGTGGCTTATTGCCTTGTTGTTATTAACCCAAGTGTACCCGAGAAGGAGGGAATTTGTATTCTGTTTGCTCATAGAGGAGCACTCAGCTCCTTTGCCTGATGGATCTGGGAATCTCTGGGAGCAGTGGGGGAAAAGTTTCTCTACAAAAAGTTTTGAGCAAATAGTCTGGATGAAACAAGTTGAACATGTCTGTCTATAGATATGGGATGAACAAGGGCATGGTTGTGAACACAGCTTCAGTCTGCTGGGCAGATGGTTAATGGGAATAATCTGTTCCTCCCTTGCAGAGCACTTAGTTCTAGGTTTCTTTCTGATGGTAAATTAATTTCAATCCCCAAACACCGAGCATGTGACTTCAAACTATCTATTGGACTATAGCAAGCAAAAAAACCACCAGACTACACAGAGTAAAAAAGGAAAGTTGTTCTAAGCAGGCAGATTTGGGCAGGAGTAGTGCATGAATACTGTAGTGCTGCAATGGCCATAGCTTCTGGGAGTCAGGAAGAGACTAGTGTATTCAAAATCACACTCAAGTACATTGCCTGGTCTAGGACATATGCCTAATTTCTGTCAACTTGAGTGAAAAGAAAGCACATGCTGACGTGTTTTTCATGAATCAGGATAAGAGCTCATAAATATAAAAATTCCCTGTATGTTGAACTGTTTTGCTGCTATGAAGTAGGTGCCCTAGATATTAGCTTCATACCAGAGAGCAAATGTTGCTAGATTTTTTTAAAATGTTTTTATTTCTAAATGTAATCAAAATTGAATTAAAATGCAAGTTTCCTGAAGTGCCTGAAATAATTAGAAGGTAAGAAACTGTTGTTAACATTTAACTTCTAAATGCATGAAATTGTTCAATACTGTGCTGTTCACCTCTAGCTAGCCTTTAATTTAAACAAAAGCTATAAAAGTGCAATTAGGCTCCAGTCCAATGAAGCACTTAAATATGTTCCTAGTTTTAAGTGTATGAGTAACCCCAGTAAAGTTAAGACATGCTTAACTGCTTTGCTTGAATAGGACATTTTATAAAGTAGTTACAATACGTGAAGAACAATGCTGCAAGTATCACTCAGAAAGATGTATAGAGAGGAGTGATGTCCCATCAGCTCTGCAGGATCTGACTGCTCTTAGGTTTTCACAAAGCTATTTTTGCCCAGTGATTTATTCTGCAGGGTCCTGATCCAAAGTCCATTGAGATCTTCAGATGTGCTCCATCATCTGTGGTTAAGGAGGCTTAGTTTGCTGGGCAGTTTCCTACCCCTGTCTACCAAAGGAAATACATGCGGCGCATGCACCTTCATTTGTCCTCTCTGCTTGACTCTGAGACATGCCTTTCCATAAACATGCTGCTACTACTGCCAGGTTCTCTGCTCAATCTCATATAAAGCATCTAAACGTCATGGATTTAATACTCCCATTTTCAGTGCTAAATCAATGTTCTTTATGCATTTGTTCTTGGAACGCTGCTGTGTTTGATCCATAATTCTTCCCATATACCATAAACTTGATCTGTTTTCACTCTGATAGAAACTGATCTATTTAAAGCAAGAGGAAAAACCCTGTAACTACTGTTTAAACATTTCAAGGCCATTGCTTGTTAGTCAAATAGGCTTCTGCATCACCTCAGCACACCAAGTGCTGTGATTACTCGGGGGGCACTACCTTCCTGGGCCACAACCAACCTTGTGGCTGCTGGGGCAGGGCAACATTAGGAGCTTCTTATTACTCTTTCAGCAAGCAGTGAGGGGATGGGTTTACTCAGTTTACGACTGACCTCCTGTTTAGTTGTTTACTCCTTCAGCTATCCTGTATTTGTACATAGGTAGAAACATTCTGCTGCATAACTGGATTTGACCAGAGATTAAAGCTGGTCTCCTGTGAAAAACACTGGAGCCCATTACAGAAAAGATTGTTTGCCAAATGTTGTATGTCCTCCCGAGACCATAAAAAACATTGTTAGCTGAGGTAATAGTGGAAAATGATTGCATTCCTCTGTCCTCCTCCTTTCCAGCACACTGCAATGTGACAGCAAGCCTGTAATGAAATCCATGAAGAGCTATGCAGCAGTTACCTTGAAAACTTTTTTTTTATTGCCCTACATTTCTAGATAACAGTGATACTCAGCCTCTGTCCAGCACCAAGAGTGCCAGCTGAGGGACTGAGGTAGTCAAAACTGAATGAAAGTACCTTGAATTTTTAATGTTAAATACTTGCAGTAACTTTTTAATAGTTAAGGATAAGTTTCTGTATTTACATGTCATTATCTGAATAACAAATAACTTCAAGGATATGGCAAACTATTCTGTGCAAATAGAAAATGGTGAGTTTACTCTTATACGTTATTTACTGAAAATTATTCCTTTGATTTCATCCACTCCACTATTTTTTTTTCTTACATCTGGCATGAACTTGAAGTGTGATGGGTGAGACATTGCCATAGAAGGTGATATCTTAAGATGTGTAGTCCACTTTTAGATATCTGGGCTGTTGGAAATGCAGCTACAGAGCTGACTCCACATTGCTGGCTGGGGAGTAATGACCCTTGGTGGCAGGAACAAGAAGTAGTGCCACAGGGTGGCAGCTAATTTTGTGAATGCACCCTAGAAAACATTTTCTGGCTTTTTGAATGGCTCTTTGTAAACCTTCTCTATTTGAAATATGTGGTTGTAATTTTGGCAAAGCACTGAGATGAGAGTATATTCTCGATCCTATATAGAGAGTGTAGTTCCTAGAATTAAGTTTGAAAAAGTTGCACAAAATTTAGTGTTTTCTGAGTATCCTTTGCTGCTGAGAACTTAGAATCAAAGACCTGTTACTGTGAATTGGCAAAATTCCTTTGGTTTTGACTTTGTTTTGTACCATTTCATTTTCAGTGATGTTTATATTCCACTTGAACTATAAGTTCAAAGAGGTCTCCAATCTCAAAACAAAACTTTGTAAGACCACCATTGTGTGGACAGCTCTTGTCTAGTTTTTACTTAGAAAGGACGCAAACTAATAAGTTGGAACAAGGACTAGGATCTTTCAGAAATCTTGAGAACCACTTGACAAATCTCAACAAGTTGTTAGTGTCTGATAAATCACCTAAAATTAAGCAGAACACATGTCACTTGAAGTTTAGTTGGGATCTTTCTTAAATATAAGTCTAGCACCATTAAAAATAAAGTCACATGGGGGATACATTTTCTCTGTGGATTTTTGAAGAGCATTTGAAAGCAGATTTCAGCTTCTGTATTAATTTCCAATCAGCCTAATGCTTTGTGATGCAGCGTGCATCCAGCCACGGGCAGATCTGAATGGGCACACCAGGGGATACAGTGGAAATTTCTTACAGATGGTACTTCAAAACATATTAGTGACTCAAGTTAAGTTACCAAAAAAAAAAAAAAAAAAAAGAAGGCAGATACTACAGAAGGATCTGAGCATGAGCTTCTAGCCATTTTTGTGTTAATAAAGGTGCTTGTTTTAAAAGCCATTGGAACTAGTTTTAGCATTTTTAAATGTATAAATCAATATGTTTATTAGACATGATGGCATGTTTATGGTATTGCATGAAGAAAGCCAGAAATATCTCACTGAAATACAGAGACTCTTACTTTATGTGTGTGGCAGCTACTTTTGAGGAGTCTAGCAATCCTGAATGTAAGGGTTAGTATTCTCTGCAAGTGGGGCCATCTTCATGCTATGTGTGTTAACTATGCATATATATTTGCCCATCAGTCACTTACTGGCAGTTCTCAAGGCTTTCTACCATACACATAAAGTAATTTGTCATACAGGAGGGAGGAATTAAGACCAGTAGAACAGTAATCATGTTTAAAAAAAAAAAAAAGTTCTGGTTTTTTTTGTTTTTTTTTTTTGCCTATCCAAACTAACTGCACTATGCAGAGAAATTAGTCCCAGTTGCACTGGCCTGGCATTTAAAAAAGACAAAAATGAATGTCTGATTCTCAGGAAACCCTTACCCTGTTAGCACCACTGCAATTTCATGGGGAGCTTTATCCTACCTGCGGAACTACCAGTGTCCCAGCTTGAAATGGTTCTTTCCTTCGTGGAAGTATTATAAGACAAAAGTTCCGTGTATTTGGGCTTCTTCTGTAGGAAATAGGTCAGAGAAGAGAGAATTCTAAGGTATAGAAGACTTATTTTAAAAAGGCTGCTGCTGTTCTTCATTCTGCAAATCCTACAGGCATGTAGTCCAACTGCTCAGTCTGGGGACACGGGAAATTCCCAGGAGCAGATGTGTGCTAGGAAATTCATGGCCCTATTGCGAGGGGCATGAATGTGATAGGGCACAGTAGTTTTTTGGGGGGTTGATTTCATGTAGCACAGGTTAATCAGCCTACACAGACTGCCATTCTTCTTATTCCTCTGCCAGGTTACATTTAGGAACCTGATAACCTGTTGAAATACTTTTTGTTAAAGTTGTACACAGCAAGTTATTGTAAAGCTGCAGTTGGTCTGGACAAATCAGTTCCCACCACAGCAAAGACAAGTGAGCTTCAGAGAGTGGTTGGTAAAAACTAGAGTACAAGTAATAGAAAATAAGATGTTACCTTTTTTTTTTTCATAATTTGTTTCTGATCAATATTAAAGGACAATATTCATTAATACAGGTAGTGTTTGAGATTAGCACAGAAGCAAGGATTTGGCCTGATTTTTTTTTTCTGATGAATGTGAGTGATTTCTTAGACTTTTGGGTGTGGAATAAGGAAAAGTTCATGAAGGAGGCATGAGAAAAGAGCTACTGGGAATTCCCACAGCATGGGGTAGATTCAAGATCTATGTTTATTGTAACCCTGAAAATGACCATCGACTTCACCATGTACCAGACAGATTATTTTAGTTGGCTTGCCTTGACTCCCCTTCAATATGAAGCACTGAAATGCTGTGGGATGACAAACAGACACAGTTTGTACTGAAGAACAGTTAAGGAGGACCCTAAAAATTGATGGATACAGGAAGTCAGTTAATGCCAAATGTCCAAATAGTGACAGGAGTGTCATAGTGCTTGCAGAGGTGGAGGGAAAACTATCCCAATTTATTTAGTTGTCACTCAAGGGAGGGAAAACATTCTCTTCCCAAACCCTTTGCTCGTCGGTGTTGACAGCTTTATGGAGCTGCCTAGACTAACAAGCTTACAGCACCAACCAGAATTGCACCATATCTTGTATCCGCACTTCCCCAAAACTCAGGAAAAAGGAGAAAGTGTTGATTTTTCTTCTGTGTGATAAATCAAAGTGAAGGCTGTTCCATAAAGGGAACACTAGGAAAGGATAGCCATGGCAAAAAGGTGTCACCTTACCAGATTTTCTAGGCTTTTTCTGAAGGCAAATGTGGCTTCTCTTTTTACCTGACTTGTAAATACAGTGGTCCTCTTCTCTCAAGACGTGTGGAGTATCCGTGTTCTGTGCTCCCTTGTTCAGTTGTATTTACATAACTTGATTCTTACAGAATGCCAACCCTGAGCTGCAAAACAGGAAGAGAGAGTAAGAGCAAGCCTTGAACTCCACAATTTACTAATTCTTTTTCTTCCTTTTGGATAGAGGAGAAAAATTCATTAGTAGAAAAAGAATGTTATGGCATTACACAGTTAACATCTTCTGTTGAGAAGGAAAATTAATTAGGAAGGAGTTGGAGCCCTCTGCCTGACAGATTCATGATCCAGGAAGCTAATCATTTTTGTAGCCTGTCATTGCTTTTTGCTGTGGACTGGTCAGCAGCTGAGCCTAACGCTGGGGAAGGAGATGTTTGCAGCTTGTCACATTTTCACTGTTTTGCCAGTGCAGAACAAAAAAGTAAGGATAGTTTATTTCTGCATCTGGAAAGTTACTGTGACATCTAGCACTAACTGCAAAATCTCAGCAGATTTCTGGAGAAAGAAAGGAGGCATTGAACTAGCCTTTAAATTTACTGATTTAGCTGTTGTCAAACATCTCAGATTACTGAAGTCAGAGCAGTATTTAGGTACTAAAAGGTAACCTTGTGTGTGAGACTAATCTGAGTCTTTGGTTTAACTGGATTAAAAATATATACATTGACCTGATGTTTAAAAATAGTATTTGCTAGCACTGATGAGCAAGGGTTCAATCATATTTTTAATATTTATCTTTGTCTGTTCATTGGTCATGTATCCAATGAAGCACTGGTCCCCCTTTTTCCCCTGCTGAGGCTTTAAAACATGAACACAGAGCGTTCTGCAGCTTTCAAGGTTTGGAGCTTGTTGAGGCTTTTTTGTGCTGGAACTGCAGAGGAGGTTTCTGCGTGCCCAGTCAAGTTTGTGAAGGAGAGAAACCCACGATCATCTCGATCCCAGTGGTTCATTGGAAAAACAAGTCTTGTATTAAATACTTTAAAGATTCATGATGCAGCTTTAATTTTGTTTGCATTTCTTCCTGAAGGGTAAAGCTGTCAGAAATCTCTAAATGTATTGCCTAGTCCATTTCCGAACTCAGTATATTAAAGTCTGCAAGCAAAACTCATTTTTGATGTTAGCAAGACAGGAAAGAAAGCAGGAGAAAGAGAGTAGGAAATATTTTCTTTCCTTGGTAATCCACTGAGCTACCAGCACAGCAGTAGTGTCATGTGTTCACAAAAAATGGTGCAACTCAGGTGGACTGTAAGACCCAGTCACCTGTTTCTGTTGGAGCAGATACAAGTAAAGGAAATGCAACAATTGGGGAACTAAGGTTCAGCCAAAAGAGAATTTCTTTCCCTTTTCTGCTTCCAAGCTCACAGGGCTGCCATGAGCAAGCCGGTGTTCAGCTGAAAAGCTTTTGTTTTCTCATTGTCCCAGTTTCTAATCTGTGACCTTTTTGTGTTAGTACATGATTTGTTTTCCAAGGTTCTGGTCTGCTGACTGAAGAGTGTTTCTTTTCTTGTGCCTGCATACACAGTGCTTGCAGCTGGGCTCAGGGGGCTGGCTCAAAAATGTTCATTTAAGGAACGGGTTCAATGCAAGGGAAAGAATGAGTGAAAATCTTCTCCAGCACAGAGAAAAATGATCTGACATCAAGCTCTCCATCATGTGCAAAGGAAACACCTCTGGGTTTCCAGCCAGGCTCTGCAGTAGCCAATGTAGAGCAAGAATTCTCAAAGACTCTTCCCAAGACAACCGCAGGATGCCTCAGGTTTGATGCTCAGTGTGTTGTATGAAAGGTGCCTGAAGGGCTGTTTCACTTTTCAGGTCTAATCCATCCTTGACTGGTCCACGGAAATGATTAGCCATGGCATCATCAGCCTTTGCTTGGAACCATGAGTCCTAAATGCATCCAGTGGTGTATTTCTCTACAGTGTATACATCTGCCCTGGAGAGACACAGCTCCTTGTGCAGATCTGAAGTCCTTTGCTGATGTGCACTGAGACAGCTCACAAAAGCAGTTTAAGATCACAGTACTATTAAACGTGATCGATGCCTGGCCAGCTTAGACCATGGTTAACTGATATCAAATTTATGCTCTAAGTTCTCCTCCAAATTAGTAGTGGTAGACAGATGTTAATGAGGTCAAGATTTGGCTTTCAATACCGTAATTGTTCTCCCTCATCCAGTAGCCACAGTTCATAATGTGATCAGAGGTAGTACAGAGAAACAGAGAACATGGCAGTACCCTGCTGCCTTCCCTGGCAGAGTGCTGGGCTTAGCAGTGCTGCTGTGCGCTCCCCGAGTCGGGCAGCCAGGCCCCTGCTCCCCTAGAAGGGCTGCCTTAAACACCCACGCTTCACTGCGCGGTATCAGGACTGCCAGAAATGGACAATTTCTTAAGTTCTTACCAAAGTCCTTTTGGTGATCAGTTTGAAGCATATAAGGGTGTGTCTTGCTGGGACACCTTCACGCAATTGGATGTCTTCATCTTCTGGTTACTTTTCATCTCAGAGTAAGGGAAGTGACTAGTCTTGTTCTAAACTTCTCCCCTGTTAGCTTGTAAGTTTCATGCCTGATGCTTTCCCTCCATCTCCAGACTGCTGCTCCAACCATTTTCTGAGAGGATGCCCTATGCCTTGTTAGAAGTAGATAGGCTTGTATTGGCCTCATTTTTTTTTCCTGCGCCATCTCTGAATGACCTCTTTCTTTTTCCTGGGACATCTCTGGAATGACCTCTTTCTTGCTGCCACGCTCTGGGGCCAAAGTCAAGGGCTGCACCAAGAAGGACTTCACATATCCTCCTGACGCTCTGACTTTCTCAACTTTGCATACAGGCACAAGTGATTGGATTCTCCATTGCAATGCACTCAGTCTGTTGTCAGCATCCAGCCAAAGCGAAGCTGCAAAGACACTGTAAGGGTGCAGTGGGCACAGTTGTGCTTTGATGGTAGAGCATCTTTGCGTGTGACTTGCTAATGTCGCTATTTGGCTCGAAGTGTCAATTGCTGGTTAGAGTTTCTTGGAATGAAGGAAATATTAACTGTAAGTTGCTGCGGCTGTTATCTAATTACAGAATACATTGGGAAGCGCTTGGGCGACAATCCAACAAAGCACTTAAGCACCCACTGATTTTTAAGGAAAGGCCCCTGACTGGGATTTCTGGTGGTCTCAGACATCATAAAAAGTGTTTGTTAGTGGACCAGTACTTTCTCCTGACTACCTCAACACATCCGTCTCATTCTCTGAAGTGACTTAAGGTGTTAGGAGTTCAAGGTTGACTGTAAGTCTTCAGGAAATGAACTCCTAAATCACTCTGTAGTTTGAAAAGTTTACTCGCGTGGACAGCTTCTTTTGCTGTCCTTCATCCTTGCTGTAATAAATAAAATTGACAGCTTTTAAACGACTATTAAATTCTGAGGTTTGCCCTGGCCCATCTAGATGATCCTGCTACAGTTGTGTTACCCAAGATATTTGAATATGTAATGGTTGGAGCACTCTTTCCAAATAAAACATAATGCGGTTTTTCAGCCATGTACTACTGACAGAGAAAGGGGAGAACAGACAGAACGAAGGCTGCAGTGAGAAATGATAGGAATGGCTTAACCCGAGAGAGAGAACAAATTCAAAACAGCCTTTTACCAAAAGCATCCAGTGTGGCTGGGTGTTCCACACCAGCTGTTCCAGTCCAGTTACTATGAAAACAAACACTTCTTACTCCAGAAAATTCAGTAAAATTTCTTGATCGGAAGACAAAGGAAGCCCAGCCTGAATCACTGAGGTCTTGTGCTATTTCAGTGGTTCCCAGTCTTTTCATAGGCAAAATACTTTGGTCTTTCTGCACATGCCTCTCTGCCTCTGATGTCTGTGTTCATCTTACCTTTCCTTTGATTGTTTGTCCCTCTTCATTGCAGTTGCTGCTTTGGCTGTCCTCTTGTTCTCACTGCACTTCCTCCTCCTCCTCCTCTGCCACAGTTTCCTTGCCCTCTCCAGAGTTCAGCTGCATGGTTTCTTTCCTTCCCTCCTTCTCTGCTAGCTTTGAGTCCTTATGCAGGACCCCACCAGGGTGCATGGCCTGGGCTGGGCTCTGTCTTCTGCTCGCTTCTGCTGGCAACACACGTACTCCCTGGTTACCAGCCTGATTTACTGAGATGCAATTTGCTATGTCCTGCTGATATAAGTGAGGCTCTGAAGCAAATTGCTGTCAGATCAAAGATGTCCTTCATCAGGGGAAATCTTGCAAGGTCCATGCTTTTAGCTGATGGCTCTTTCGTGTTACTGAAGTATCATTAATGGACTTCTTTGATATGTTGGTGTGGTCAAGAGGAAAATCACATTCAAAAAGAAGTTCAAAAAGGAGGTTGTGTCAGAGCATTTGCACCTCCTGTAAATCTTTGTCCTTCTGCCAGGTGTATTTTTAGATTGTGTAAGAATGCAGCTTAACCAGAAGTTTTGCACAGTGGTCCTCTGTATGGTGCAGGCCACCAGCAAGCTGTTGGTAAGTAGCTATGGTAACACTGCAATCAATGACATGTGCTCAGGTCTCCGTGCAAATAATGCTGGAATGAGTAGGAATTATAAATAATTGCACTTTACTAGAATTCATAACTGATTTCCAAAGGTTACCCAAAAGTCAAGCGGTTGTCACCCTCTCTGTCCACATGACTGCTGGTAGTGGAGAGAAACAGTGATCATTATGCCAAAGTAATGAGCAAGAGGTCAGAAAGTTTGATAAGAGCAGGAAAAGTCATTTCCTGTGATACAATTAGCAGTATTTTAGAGAGCAGGTTCAGTAATTGCTATGGTAATTCAGAATGGTTTTTGACTGTGAGAACATGTAGATAATTTTTGAAAGTTGGCCTCTTTGCAAGCGGGAAAGAATTCCACTAAAATAAGGCAGTGTGGTGTTACAGTGGGGCATGGACTGGGGGCTTGAGAAGAAGATACTCTGCTCTCTGCTGTGTGACTTTACCAGATCCTTTCTCCAAGCCTCAGTTTTTCCTCTCAGAATGGTCTACAGTAACATGCATAAGTGGGAAGTAGCTGCATACCAAGATGACGCCTCAGACGGAGCAGATTCATTTTGCAAATGTTTCAGTAGGTGCATGCCTGATCAACAAATATTGTGCATTTGCTACTGCTGCATGAGCTACAAAATCAGAAAGGGAGGAAAGTACTCTTTGTCTGGGCAAAGGCAAAGTTTGCTCGAGTAGGTCCTAATTTTAAAAGTATGACTTCTAATTGCAAGTTAACAGGAGACTTTCTGACAGATGCCCTTGGAGCACAGGCAAGCTATAATGTTGTGGGCCTTCTCCAGGATATTCTTGAGCAAAGTCATTGAAAACTCCTTTGTTTTTCAAGAGATGCTTTTAACCTTCCAGAAACAGATATCATCAAAAATCTGCACGCACACAGATACACTTTGCTTTTCAGTTGGTTGATGAAAAGTTAGCTGCTCCTAGCTATGTTGCTTCTTTTCAGCTTTTACCCCATCTTCATTTGGGGTTAGAAAGAAGAAAGTCTGCAGGTCCCTATATGCTGGAGAGCAATGGAGGATGGCAGGACATTCTTCAGTGTATTTTGCCTCCCACTGGCTGCTTGGGTTTTAATTCTTTTCTTCTTCTCTTCAGGTGCAAGCAAATGACCTACCCAGATGACCTGCCCCAGATCTCCGTGGTCTTTATATTTGTCAACGAGGCACTGTCTGTCATCCTGCGCTCTGTGCACAGTGTTGTGAATCACACCCCCTCGCACTTGCTCAAGGAGATCATTCTGGTGGATGACAACAGTGACAATGGTGAACATACATAACTTTTCCTCTAAGTTCTACATCCTGTGTCACTAATGGGCATGAAATATAAATCAAAAGGAGTTTGGTCACTTCTAGTTTGTATGCTTTTTTTTTTAGATGTTGGGATGAAACAGCATTGAGTCAATCTGTGTTTAAACAGCTGGGGGAGGAAACTCGTACATGCAACCACTGATTTATGGCTAATAAGCCAGGTCTTAAGCTGGTGTAAATTAATGTACTTCCCTTGAAATTACCCCAGAATTTGCAAGAGTTTGTGTTTGATGATGAGGTGGTTCATTGAGCCACTTGCACAAAGCTGCCTGTAAATATTGTTTATTTTTGTTATTTATATAATAAATAAATATTATGTGGATAAACCCTACTGATTTCATTGGAATCCTCACAGGATGAATAACATTTCTATAGGCAATCTCAATATAGAAACACTTTTCTCCAAATTTTCAGATCCAGAGGAATATCATCATTAATAGACCAAAAGTTTAAATTCTGTTTCCCAAGAAAAATGGTCTAACAGATTCTCCTTGAAGATACTTTCTTTTACGTGGAAGCACACTTCACTCCTTCACAATTTACACAGCTGTTGATAATGTCAGATTTTGAGTGATTTTTTTTTCTTTTTTTGTAGGAAATAAATTAGACTATGAAATTACAACAACAGAATGGGCACAAAGCACATGTGACTTTCAGGTCATGTCATTCATTAATGTAAAAATAGCACTTCTGTTACAGCCATCAAAACTCAAAATATTGGTGAGCATGTAGGGTGCTATCAATCAATACATTTTATGGGATGGGCTGTAATTGCCTTTAGGATACTGATGACCAGCAATGTTATTGTGTTTTAAGTTGCTATATCTGAGACTTCTGGAACTGTTGCAGGTTCTCTAGTCCTATTTGCAAAAAAAAAAAAAAAAAAAAAACCTCAAGTTTACCATTTCCTCCACAGGCAAACAGCTTTAAATCTCTCAGTTTTCAGTTGCTGTTCTTATTCAAGATGCCCAAATAGAAAGGAGTGGTGACAGAACAAATCACTGAAACACAAATAAGCCCCAGAACGTAAAGTTTTAAGAAATCTTTTGTCCAATTCTGCTTTGTTACCACAATGTAACCTGTGCAGTAATTACGTGAGATTGCAAAGTGTTTCAGTCAGCATAATGCAGAAGAGAATTAGACTCATTGTTTCTCAGTGAACTCTTATATGGCTTTTCTCTGTCATTCTTCCAGATAACTGGAGATTTATCAGGTCTTTGATTTGGATGGTAATGATTCTACTGTGTAATATAGATCAGAAGAATGAGGCTTCTAATGTCATGGAAGCTTCTACTAGTTTTCCTAGTAAATATATTTGAGTAAAACCCTCATTATGAATAAATTGTAGTGTAAATGAATTACCAAACTAGATTGATTTAAAAAAATTTAGAGACCATTTTAGTAATTTGCGTGTTTATAAGCCTGTTGAAATGAAGCTGAATAAAGAAGTGAATGAGTTCAGCTCTATCTGTGGTTGAATGCCTGAAAATGAAAAAGAAAAAAAAAAAAGTCTATTTGAAATCTTCAAGATCCATTTAGTTTCATGGGGAAGAAGCCTGGTATTGCAGAAAATTAATTGTATTTAAGGGAAAACTTAGAGTTAAGGGAAATTAATTCTGAACTGAATTAGGTCTTGACCCAAAATCCACTGAGGTTATTTTTCAAACTGTTACTGAGTAGCATAAATCAGACTAAAAATTAAAAAAAATCACCAATAACTCCCATGTTACTCTGCTGTAAGTTCAGAATTGCTCCTCCAGAGGCCAGCTGCAGCCTATTGCAAATCATCAGAGAATTAGAACAGTAATTATTTAAAAATATTTAGACAAACTACCTTTTCAAAACAGTACTCAAATCCTTCATGCCATACTAAACCTTTGCAAGTCTAACGGTATCTACGCTGACGTGTAGAGGATTTTTCTGATCTGATACCCCTGGAACTGGTCTGTCCCACAGCTGTAGTACTTGGTTTGTGTTTGTGAAAGTGACTAAGGATTTAAGAATATGTAAGGACTTCTTTCCCTTTCTGTTGCAGAATAAATCAAAGTAAAGCATAACATTGCAAGGCTATGTTTTCTCATTTTGAATGTTTGTGTGTTTTTGTTTGTTTGTTTGTTTTGCCCTGCAGTTGAGCTCAAATTTAATCTGGACCAGTATGTCAATAAAAGATACCCAGGTCTGGTGAAAATAGTGCGCAATAACAAACGAGAAGGACTGATTCGAGCCAGAATCCAAGGCTGGAAAGCTGCAACTTCTCCTGTTGTTGGGTTCTTTGATGCTCATGTTGAATTCAACATTGGCTGGTAAGTTCTTGGCTATTCCTACAGGGAGAGCAGTACTATTATGCTTTGTCCTATGTCTCAAAGGCTGTTAAAGAGATTCACTCAGCAGCAGGGGAGCTGAAGAACTGTATGGATGAGACAACTGTAAGCTCGTGTATTCACATTAGCAATAACATTTGAATAATGTAATTTGGAGAGGGACTCTTCATCATGGAGTGCAGTGATAGGACTAAGAGGTAATGGCTTTAAACTAGAAGAGGGTAGATTTAGGTTAGATATAAGGAAGAAATCTTTACTGTGAGGGTGAGGCACTGGAACAGGTTGCCCAGAGAAGTTGTGGATGCCCCATCCCTGGAAGTGTTCCAGACCGTATTGGATGGGGCTTTGAGCAACCTGATCTAGCGGAGGGTGTCCCTGCCCATGGCAGGGGGTTGGAGCTAGATGATCCTTTAAGGGTCCCTTCCAACCCAAACCATTCTATGAATATTTGTGATTATTGCAACACTCTCAACAATCTTCTGCAATGGCTGCAACATCCATAAAAAAAGCTGTTGTCCCTGCTCTAGCACATCTTAGCGGATAGGGATTTAAACCACAATGAATGGAAAGCCTCCAAAGTAGGCAAATGTGGAGATACCATTAAGGAGGGCCTGGGCTTGAGGCAGATGCGTGCTTTCAAGTACTTTTATTTTATCTGCTTGTCATTTTCTTTCTTTTCGTCTTAGAAACTTGAATATAAATCTGACTTCCTCATAAATTTTCTTACATTTACGTTTGAGGGAAACACTGAATTATTTCCTGTATTTTTAATGGGGCTTGAAATTAGCATGCCTTTCCTCATCCTCTTTATTTTGGAAGGGAGAGGTATTGACTGTGGGAAGCCCAGATTTGAGCTTAATGGGCCAGATCTGCAGCTGGAGTAAGTCTTTGTAGCACCACTTAGTGGCCAATATTTGGCGTTACTAGAACTCGAGCCTGAAGGAACCAATTTGTACAGTCAGCTGAAAAAGGGCTGCTGGGACCTTCAGTATGTAAAATGTGTATTTTTCAAAGACAGGCTGGTATTTGATAATGATGATGCAGGGTTATGAAGGAGCTGATTATACTCTGCAGTTCTGGGAGATATCCCCAAATTAAAACTAAAAATAGTTGTACTTGCAACTAGAGAGAAACTTAATTGCAAAGGAGTGGAGTGTTTATTTTTATGTGTTCATGAATATCTTTTTAAAATGGAATATGCTGTAGAGTAAGTCTTGTAGGGCACCTGGTTTATATTCACCCTATTCTTTCCCTATCAAAGTCTATAATAGCAGTCATGGTAATTTTTTAGAAGCTTAAGAGCTAGGTTAATTTATTTATTTACTTTGAAGGCAACTGGATTTTTCAAATCATTGCAAAAGTTTATGCAGGGTAATATCAGCTACTGGACAGAACCAGGGTCTGAAGCCCGGTGCTGGTGAGAGCACGATGTCAGCACTTGATCTGCCCTAAGCTGCAATTTTCTGAGCCTTGCAGAGAATTATGTTACCCATTCTGTAAAGGACATGGAGGTCTCACTGATGTGCCCTACCCAGAGAAACTAAGCAGTGATGCAAGTAAGCAGAAAAAAAAGGTTTTGTGGTTGCTTTTGGTTTTGTTTGTTTATTTTTT
The DNA here is from genome assembly GCA_013399475.1 of Chauna torquata. NCBI lineage: Eukaryota > Metazoa > Chordata > Aves > Anseriformes > Anhimidae > Chauna > Chauna torquata. Next base: position 107,532 of record VXAL01018908.1, read on the forward strand.
TTAAGCTTACTTTGCATTAATGTCAGAAAGAGTTGAAATCAGCATAGCAAGAACCTGGACTACTCAGTAAATGAGAGTGTGTGTATAACCAAGATAAAAAATGTTTGCGTTTACTGCATCCTCCCTGGTGTACTCTCCTTTCAACAAGTCTCAATAATACTATTGAGCCAGTTTCTGCAGCTGCTTTGAGACCACTTGGCTTCTGGAGTAGCTACAGAGGATGGATGAGAATAGCAAATGTATACCAGAGGTGTGATGTATTGCCTTGAGTCTCATGTGGAGGCTCAGTGTGTTCCCTCTTGGTATTTCCCCTGTTCCCTTCAAACTTTGGGGCTGCTGACAGCCATTTCAATCCTCATTCTACCTTTTTCCTTCTAGTTTTAATTCTGCCCATAAGTGCCCCCATGTTTGCCTGTCATTTCAATTTTCATCTCATCTCCTTTTACTAGGAGGGACTGGAAGGCTTTCCATCTGGGTTGCTTTATTTTTTCCCACCAGGTTACCGTTGACCCCTACCCCACAGCAATACCAACTTGGTAGTCATGAGGGAGTAGCTTGTTAAAGCACTGCTGTTCTAGTCTCCTGCTAAGTCTTCTCTTGCGTGAATATTTCCCCCATCTACAAAGTATATTCATGTATTCAGAGGCCACATGGATTACTCCCACTCAAAGCTGTCTATGGATTATTTGTGAGGCAATTAAAAAGCAGCCAATTTCTTTACCACAGAAAAGAGCATTAACTTTCTGTTTGGTTTGTCTTCCATGTAACAGTCAAGTACCTGCAGTGCAGTTTTAGTCTTCCACTCTATGGCTGCTTTACCTGCCTAATCAGTTGGCAGATTATTTCATAAGGAATCAGAGAAGGACTTCATCACTTTCTCATGAAATATGCAGAACTCTGACAACAACAACAACAAAAAACTTGTCTTTAAACAATAGTTGCTCCATTATGGGTGAGCTTTTGCCTTCTAACGCACTATAGCGTTTTACAGGCTCTCCCAGCATAACTCTCAAGGGACAGTTCTTCTAAACTAAAATACAATCTGGTAGGATATAAAAAAAAAAGTACTCAACAACCTGGCAGGTCAAATTAGCTATTGAATTATTTATTTTACTGTGCTTAATTGCTGCTTTTTGCTTCTCAGGTGTTGAAATGTGTTAGCACAGAGCAAGAGATTTTCTACTGACCCATTCCCCTTAAGGCTTTTGGTAGTGAGAGCTAATACTGCTGCTGTGACAGCAGAAGTGGAGAGGACTAGCTAAAAGGGAGGCCATTACTATTAATTCTCAAATGGAATTTTAAAGGAAAAGTATGTGATAATTTCCCTGTATAGTTCACATGTAAAATTCTACCTGCCTCACAGTAGAACCTCTTCTGTTTTTAATGGTTACTTAATGTCAATAGAAGTCAGTGTCTAGAGCCAGCAACCCAGCAGAACCAATAGCTACGAAATGCTCTGAGTGATCAAAATACACCCATGAATATTCAGTGCCAGAACCATCCTTCCTCTCTTCCCAGCTGCTGTGCTTTGCAGTCAGAAAGGCAGTAGGGCAGATGACCTTGCAAGGGGAAACACCAATGGCCAAGAGGAGAAAAGGAGCAAGGTGGAAGGTGGCCCCAAGAAGACCACGGGATATTCTGCAGCTATGTTTTATCCCTGCTCCTGGCAGGACTCAGCAAGGACAGTGGCACATGGACATGCTTAAAACCATTAGTGCTTGTCATGTGCACTCATTTCAGTCTCAGAGTAAAGGAGGATCTGCTCTCCCTCTGTCATGTTGGCTCAGAAAAACACATGAAAACTTTTTTTTTCTTTTTCTAGTAGTCTTGGAAATCGCTGTTCTCTACTCTTCAGTCCCCATTTGTTTTCTATGTACTGTACAGCTATGATGGGGAAAAGTAGGAGGTATTTTTCCTCTGCCTGCATTTTTGTTTTTAAACTTTATTTTCCAGAGAAAATCATGTTACACAGTTGTGCTGTGAGGAAAATGTATCCGTCAGTCTCCAATTTCAGCCAAATTTAGCAGAAAGTTAAAAGTCTGAGAGATGTTAAGTTCATAGAGGAGCTGCGGAAACAGCAACTGAATAGCGCTTCAAATCAGTACCTCTACAGAGAAGCTGTAGCGTGATCTCAGATAAGTCATAGGAGGATTCATAACGGAGAGAGCTGTTGAAAGTACCCCAAATACAGGGGAAATATGGATAAAAGTTTGTACCAGATCAGCTGTGTGATCTACCCAATAAGAGGATGGTTGCAGGGTACCAGATCTCATCAATTACATTACTTGCAAACATCAGTCTCAGTCATCTCTGATGCTTCCTTATATTCTGTGTCCTGTATTTTGTAGGCAATACACTTACAGCAAGAAAAGGCGAGAGTACAGTGGAATTTGAATGAAATTTGGCTGGGAAGGGTAAATAGGAGCAGAGGTTTCTGGTGAGATGAACAATGGGAGAATGTCTAGGTTCAGATTCTGGAAGAGCATTACAAAAAGGCTCCAGTGAATGGGAGTGTGGGAGGAGGCCAGTAAGCAACAGTTTTCTGGATAGACAGATACTGTGTTCACAGAAAACATCTCCCAGAGAAGTTGTACATTCCTGTCTGAGGGTATATTTAAGCTTGTACAGTTTGATTTTCCCTTCATTCCACTGAAGATTTCAGCATTCCTCTCTGACTTTTGTATTAGGTCCACCCACTGTGCATTAAGCACCACAGAGTGACACTGAGCACAGACAATTGCATCCTGGCTGCTAATTATGTTGCAGAACAGATAGAGCATTATACAGACTCCTATCTTTGAGAGATGGAAAGAATAACATGACAAGGAGAAGAGAACTTCACTACATTACATCTGGGAGCAGGAAAGAAGAGATAGCAGAGATGGGGTGTTAATTCTCTGGGTGAGAAAAAGGACACATTGAGTGAAGGAGGGCAGAACTCAGTAGGTGAAAGGCAGAGACCACAATATATTAGCAGCCATAAAGAGGGTGCTAGGAGCCATAAAAGAAGACATAATGATAGAGTATTTTACTTGCTTTCTAGCTTAGGAATTGCTTTTGCACATATCACAGAGGTAGTATCAGGGCACTGAATGGAGTTATACGGTACTGTAGTAATTAAAATTTTGCCAAAGGGGGAGTTTCAATAAGGAAGCAGTGGAGTAAGAGGATTTCGTCAAAAAATTTCAATGTACCAGAGATAGCCTGACATGAGAAAGAGGATCTGAAATATAAGCTGAGTATCTTTCCATCTGTGCCACACACAGCCCATCATTATAGGTTATTCCTGAAGTTGACAGTGTTTTAAAAAGATAGAAAATGGGGATTTTAAGGAACTAAGAAGAAGAGCTAAAGATCAAGATCCCAGGTCTATGGATAACCCTTTGCAGATAGTGTTTTATACTGCAGTGTGTAGTGCAATTTGCTGTAGTGGCCTTAAGCAATGGATTCTCAAGAAAATGTGTAAATGAAAAAGGAAGTTGATTTCCTCCTAACCCTCTACTGGCTTTGGTTATCCCAACTACTTTATAATGGAGACATGGTTACACTTCTGTACGACAAAGACACAAGGTCTTTTTGCTCCCCATGAAAGTTGCCTTGTTCATGTTTTCATGTGATGTATTGGAAGCCAGACTCTACTAGCACATAAACTCCCTGTTCCACCTGTTCAAACTGAGCTCACGTGGCTCTTTGGGGACCTGGCAAGGCCCGGGTTATTCTTTCCTTCTAGTGAGAGAGGTACTGAAGGTGAGGGTAGAGTAGTTTGCAGTCCTTCTCCTGTGCAGTCCCTCCTCTCTGCGGAATCACACCTATCACTCGTGATCAGGACACGTGCTCCATTGCAGCATCCCTGGTACTATGCTGAGTTTGACTTCGGAAGTTTTTTTTATGCAGATGCAAAGGAAAGGATGTGTCTTTATTGAAGGAGTTTTTCCTCATCCAAGGACTCTGCTATCACTTAGGATCAATTTGGTAACTGAATGGAATACATGTTTCAGATAGCAAAAGGGAACTAGTATTATCTATCTGAGTAAAGAGGGCAGCATGCAGCATATGCCACGTGGGCCCTTCAGATTCATGGGGCAGTGCCAGCTTGCATACAGAGGACATGCAAGAAAAGCAACTTCAACTACTCATCTACCTAAACAACCTAGAGTGCTCATTGAAGCATCCTCATTGCTTTTCAGTGGTGCAGAAAAGAGCTATTCAGATTTGGCAGGCAAAGAGCTGATCTTTAACTCTCCAGCAGGTGTTTATCCCACGTTTGCTCCATTCTGACTTGGGGCTGCAGGTCTGAAACCTCTCTGGGCACACAGGAATGCTGATAGAGATGTCAGGTAGAACAGATGGGGAATTTCTCCCTCCTCTTAGAAACTGAGGAAGGGAACTTTTTTTTTTTTTTAACTTCTCTGAGCACTTGTTTACAGGAAAGGAATTCTGCATGAAATATTCCTCAGTTGCCCTCAGTGGAGAATTATGTATGTCTGTAGATCTGCTTGTCTGCATCTGATAAATGTATATTGTCAGTGAAATCTGAGGTAGCTTATAAAATCACATGCAAAATAAGCTTTCAGTTTACACATCTTTTTTCTTACATTTCTGTGTTAAGTTTTAACTTCATGGTACCAGGCAGTGGTACAGCCAGAGTAAAATAGTGGTAAACCCACTGAGGCATAAAATCTAACAGATGAGACCATGTTGTATTTCTTTTATGTTTTAAGGACTCAAGGAAGAATCCTTGCAGCAGAAAAAGG
>VXAL01018908.1:112305-225631 GCA_013399475.1 Chauna torquata
AAGTGTTGTTGCTGTAAACGGTGTGTGGGGGGGAGACGTTGGATTTTTTAATGTTAGCTCTTCATTTTTATTGTAGTATAAATTAGAATGGTTATAATGGAGAGGAAAAAAATATATGTTTATCTCAAAACAACTCAGAGACAAGGATATTCAGATATCCACTTAGGACACAGGCAGAATGTAAGAGAAAACTTTCCCAACACAATTCCTGTCACTTATGAAAGGGTTGGTTTTGGACAAATTCAGAACAAGTGCTATCTGGGGCGGGGTGGGAGGGGGAAGTTACTGACAAATACCTAGTACTATCATTCTACTTAAGAACTGAAAGGTGTTCTGGGTCTGCTCCTCAGATGATGCAGGTTGGCAAAGCTTCCCTGAAGTTGTGAAGTCCATTGAAGTGGAAGAGTTGGACAGCAGAGGATCTGGCCTGTGGCATGCATGTGGTTTCTTCTCTTAGATTGCATGCGCTTATTCCAATGCTGGTGCCCTTTAGAAAGTCTGCTTGAAGTCAGCAGGTGGTTTTACATATTTAAAGGGTGAATTATATAATCATGTGTGCTGAGGAGCTCATTACTAACTTGTTTTTATCTGGTTTTTTTTTTTTTTTTTTTTTTTTATCTGGAAGAAGCTGTTCTTTTTAGTGTTGTGAAAAATCAGACTTCCCCATTGGCGTAAACTCTCTGGCAATCTGATAAGGATGTAAAAGCATAAAATTTTTGTTTGCTCTGATGTCTCCTGGGGTTTGAGCTTTTCTGAATTGACCCATTATTAAACAGAGAATGCATATATGTTCCGAGATAGACTTACAATGGGATTAGAGAAGCGACTATGATCACAGCATGACCCCTACCTTTGTTCTCAATCTTTTTACAAGCTTATTTTATACTCTGGATTAGATTCTGCATTCCAACTCTTTTCCTAACTCTAATGTTTATCTTGGGAGCACTTACTCTTTGAGGTCCACTGTACAGGCATTGCTTGAGCTCCCATAGAAGTCATGAGAACATGGGTGCTCAACACCTTGGAAATTCCAAAATTTGACCTGCCTGTTTTGCCACCAGTAGGCAAAAACCCAAAATGCATGTGCTGTATTTAAAGATATGCTCAACAGTCTCTGACAAATCAACACATCCTTTTGTTGTGTTTTTGCTCCTGGTTGGAGATTCCTTCCACAAATCCCCCAGGACAGTTTATGTAAGGAGTCACTTACCAAAGCACCTGCTGTGGATGTTCCTGCCAGCATGTAAATGTGCCTGTGGGAAGCCCACCAAAATTATGGCAAAGCCATATGCTTTCTGGCGTTTCAACCACGCACTGTCAGTCACAGGACTGAGTCCTGGGAATGAGACATTTGCAGTGTGTTACTATATTTCAGGAGCTGCTTCAGAGAAATAAAACTCAAGTGAAAATAGTCATCAGCTTAGTGGAGCCTGTAAGAGAATTAAATTTACTGTCCTTTCTCTTCTGGCTTTATCCATTCACTAGCAATATATTCAGAGTGGGAGGACAACACTGACAAATATATACTTTTAGTGGGGATAGAAGGGAGAAACTTCTTTGTCACTCAAATTCTAGCCCAAATTGTCTGCTTGGTTTTTAGAAGGTGCAGAAAAACAAACAAAAAAAAAACCCAAACCTCTATGAGGCCAAGCACTACCTATAAAGCTGAATCTTGTGATTATATTTAGTTTACTGAAATCCATCATGTCTGTGAATGTGCCTGGGAGAATTTTTCCTCTTGCTCCAGTAAATAACTTGTCAACAATATATGCTACTCTGTTCCCATAAAGTACATTGACTCGGATACAAGCTAGGAACCTAGTATTTTTTTGCATCTGTGAAAAATAGGGATGAATCTCAAAATTCACATCTGGCTTATGTACCTAATCAGGCAGGGCTGAATCCTGCCTCACGGTCAGCAGTGGCCATGTGGAAAGGAAATACTCAAACACCACATTGCAGCGCATCAGCACAGCATGGTGAACCCACTTGGACTTCAGCAACGTCTTCCACACGGTCCTTTTTGTCCTGGGAGCTGCCCAGAGCACCTGACTTCTCCAGATGCACAGTGGAGAAGACAAGACACAAGGAAAGAAAAGAAATGAACATCGGTGTCTATAAAGAGGATGAATAATATATCCATATAATAACACAGCAGCTTAAAGTAAGGGAAAAAAATAGAAATTGTTAGGAAAGATTTGATTGTAATCCTTTCAAAAACCTTAAGCAATTAGACAAAGCCAGAATTACCACCAAAGGTAACAAAGGATTTGATGACAGTGCAGCTCAGCCTATGGACACAAGGCTATCATGCATGTCTGCTGAGTCAAATAGATCTACTCCAGGGCTGGACTTGGCTAGCAATGAATAGCAATTAAAAAAAAAAAAAAAACAACAAAAAAAAAACAAAACAAAACAAAACCCTCATATTTCATGGATTACCTAAAATAAGCAATGTAAACACAGTCTATTGCCCTTTCCTTTTGAAGCTTATAGTACTACCTCATTAGACAAACTGGCCATTTCCTATGGATCTTGGCAGGTAGAAAAACAGCACAAGCAGTGTTGGTGGTACAGAGGGCATTTGCAGAATCTGGAATTTGAATTTTACTGTAAATCCCACTGTGATGTGCTAGGGCTTGGTGTTTGAATACTCTCTTGCTATTTCTGCTGTCCCTGATTGAGCAAGACAAGCTGAGAAATCTCACAGGTGTACAATGTTTAGCTGAGAAGTCAATCCATTTTGAGTTTTGTCAAGTAACAGAGAAGAACTCAGCACTGGATTTTCTTGTTCCACCTGTGACTCAGTCTACGCTCTGCAGGATGTAATCCCTCCACTCTGTGATAGCTGTTCTTTACCAAATCTGCTCAAGCCACGTCCAAGGACTTCAAAAGTGGGTCCACGGCCATGCCCAAGGGCTTCTGAAGTATTGTTTGGATTTGCAGGGGAACTGGGAGTCAGTTTTGTAACAAGGCTCCTGCTTCAAGCGCTCCATATGGACAGTGACCTGCTTCAAGGTCATTTTTTTTCCCCACAGCCACAAAGAGGAGGATTTCTCTACCAGTTAATTAGCGGCCTGTCATTAATGACATCTATACCTATTGTTAGGTATTTCAAAAGCCTTCATTTCAAAGGCCATAAGGGAGTGGGAGAGCCTCCTGCTGATATTATGCACGGGGATTACCACAGCTGTGCGTGGTGGCACATGATTAGTGATGGGAGAAGTGTGTCTGGCTGACATCTGCCTCTAGGCTGATGAACAGAGATAACATTATGGAAATAAAGTAGATTCATCTTTTTTTTGCATTCTTGCCTGCTTTATTGGAGTTGCAAGAGTTTTTCTGCTGGACACCCACTGGTTTTTAAAGCAGTTAATCTCATAACTGTAATCTCATTTTAATAACGAAAGCAGCTTATCCTGATTTGGTAGGTCACATTGGCTCTTTATGGAGGTGCATGTGTGTGGCCTAAAGCCTTTATGAATTGGCATTCTGGATAATGTATTGCACTGGCTTGAGTCTCTCTCAGATGTTTCTTGTCTCTCCCACAGAAAAAAAAAGTGTTTTTGCCTGGGGTGCAGTTCTTTAAACACTTCTGTGGAGACCTTTGGTACCTTGCAGGAGTGGACTTTGATAGTAGAAGTACTGCACCAAAAATTGCAGACAGGCAGTAGTAGGACAGATCTCAAATCATTCCAGTCATGAGGGATGCCTTGATTTATTTTCAGAATAAATGAAGTAGAATAACAAAACTACACGTGTTGCATATGAGGTGGACATCTCGTTCATAACCTTCCTGGCTAGGCCTTCAGAGAGAAGGCAAAGGGGATTTCTGCGATTGGCAATGGGGTTCTTTTCCTGCCATGCTCATGATCATCGTTTTTATTAAAAATTCAATGTTATACACTATTGGCATCCAGCTGATTACTTTCAAATATTTTTCTAGAGGATTCCAAATAAAACTAGATTAACTCTCTTCAGCTTCTTTCCAAGTGAAATGGTGCAACACCTTGTCTTTTTGTCAGCTATGCCCTTATTTTACATTATTTTGTGATGGTTTATTTGCAGTAGCTCATCCTCAATACTCAAAGGTTTCACTGAATCTACGTCTCTCTTTACAGATGTGGGAGGGGTAAAAAGAAGAGAAAGCAAGCAGTGCATGACCTCATGTAAGCAACGTGGAGTCTGTGTACACAAAAGAGAAATATTTTGGCCATATTTGGCTTTGCTGGGTAAAAAACTGGCTGGATGGCTGGGCCCAAAGTGCTGCGGTGAGTGGAGTTAAATCCAGGTGGAGGCCGGTCACTAGTGGTGTCCCCCAGGGCTCAGTACTGGGGCCAGTTCTCTTCATTATCTTTATCAATGATTTGGATGAGGGGATGGAGTGCACCCTCAGTAAGTTTGCAGATGACACCAAGTTAGGTGGGAGTGTTGCTCTGCTTGAGGATAGGAAGGCTCTCCTCCCTATCCAGGGACCTGGATAGGCTGGATTGATGGGCCAAGGCCAACAGTATGAGGTTCAATAAGGCTAAGTGCCGGGTCCTGCACTTGGGGCACAACAACCCCACGCAATGCTACAGGCTGGGGGAAGAGTGGCTGGAAAGCTGCCTGGTGGAAAAGGGACCTGGGGGTACTGGTTGATAGCTGGCTGAATATGAAGCAGCAGTGTGCTCAGGTGGCCAAGCAGGCCAGCAGCATCCTGGCTTGTATCAGAAATAGTGTGGCCAGCGGGACTACGGAAGTGATTGTCCTCCTGTACTCGGCTCTGATGGGGCTGCACCTCGAATGCTGTGTTCAGTTTTGGGCCCCTCAAAGAAGGGCCCAAGAAGGACATTGAGGTGCTGGAGTATGTCCAAAGAAGGACAACAAAGCTGGTGAGGGGTCTGGAGAACAAGTCTTATGAGGAGCGGCTGAGGGAGCTGGGGTTATTTAGCCTGGAGAAAAGGAGGCTCAGAGGAGACCTTATCGCTCTCTACAACTACCTCAAAGGAGGCTATAGCAAGGTGGGGATCGATCTCTTCTCCCAAGCAACAAGCGATAGAACAAGAGGAAGTGGCCTCAAGTTGTGCCAGGGGACGTTTAGGTTGGATATTAGGAAAAATTTCTTCACTGAAATGGTTGTGAAGCATTGGAACAGGCTGCCCAGGGAAGCAGTCGAGTCACTATCCATGGAGGTACTCAGAAGACGTGTAGATGTGGAGCTTAGGAATATGGTTTAGTGGTAGACTTTGCAGTGCTAAGTTAGCAGTGGGACTTGATAATCTTGGAGGTCTTTTCCAACCTAAATGATTCTATAATTCTATGATATTTGAGTACAGAGAAAATGCTGTCTTCTTACAGATGAGATCAGAAAATTCATGATAGTTCAGATTGAGACAGTGCAGAAGGAAAATGGAGGTTGAATTAATTTCATAGCTTGTCCCTTTCTGGTGGCATACAGAAGAAAATACATGGTAACAAACAAAATACAAGATAACAACATAAAACAACAAACTTGAAAGAACAAAAGAATGATTGCCTTTTAACCAACAACAAAAGTATAATGAGAAAAGATCAGTGTTCAACGATGAATCGCAGCAAAGCACTGTACCCTCAGAGAAGATACGAGAGCTCTGCAAATCTTCAAAGTTTATTTCAAGAACAGTTACAAAAGAGTGAACTGGTGGCTATTTCTAATACTGCTGAGAAGTGCTTTCCACACTTATGTAAGTCTGCTACCTTTTTGGATCTGTTTCTCTCAAAATTCTTAGCAATTTCAGACTACCGTGGTCACAAATGAGTGTTTGCACTGTAGCTTTTTACTTTCCTGAAACATTTTGGGATGTAGCTTCTGTTGAAAGCACACTGATGTTTTAAAGCCTTCTGAAATGATAGCATGTTTCCTGCAGCTCGCTGCTTTTGCACCATCTGGCTACTGAAAACTTCTTATTGCCAAGAGGTTTTAGAAGGTATAACACAGTCGTGCTTGTCATTCTAACTCGATCCAGTGGGGTCAGTCCTTAGAAAACATGATTAAAACCTTTGAGTAACCTTCAGATTCATTCAGTCCCTGTTATGCATTTTGTTCTTCAGGCCTTGTCAGCAAGAGGCATCCTAGTGGTGTAAACGTTAGGAGATCATTCAGTTACTCTTGGTGATGGTGGCTCTCAGCATTTGCCCGTTGCAAACTGAAATGACAGTCTCCAGGCATCAGAATCAGTGTTTGGGAAATGCTGGGTTGTTAAACTCTGGTACAGCTCCATAGAGGCAATAATTCATGTGCTGTTGGTATGTGAAGTATGCCACACCAACCCCCAGCCTCTTTGCTGTATGACAGCGACCTGCATTCGATCCTTCTACACTGCGCGATGGGCTGCCATCTTGCTGCGTTACTGCTCTCAGTATTAGAGAACTTCATCGTATCAGACTGCAAAGAGGGACCTGGGATAACTGGATGGCTGTAAAACATTTTGCTATTTTTATTGTTCTCAGGGTGGAACCTGCACTTACCCGGATCAAAGAAGATCGAAAGCGGATCATCTTACCAGCAATTGACAATATCAAGTACAACACTTTTGAAGTGCAACAATATGCCAATGCAGCCCACGGCTATAACTGGGGCCTCTGGTGCATGTACATAATCCCACCGCAGGACTGGCTCGATAAAGGGGATGAGTCAGCTCCCATCAGGTAAATCTCCTATGCACTGTCACTTTGGTGCTAACAATGTCTCCTGTCTGCCGAGGGGGAATTTAAGTGAAGCAAGGCTGTAGGCTTTGTACAGGGTTAGTAAAATGAAACTGAGGAAAACAGATGGCTCTGCAAAGCTGTTGATGCATGTGTCATATCTCAGAGCTGCACCACAGTGTACATAGAAGTGCATGTGCTCTAGTTGTGAAAATGTGGTTCAAGTTCGCGTTGTGGCCCTTAGTAGGATAGCAAGATCTTTTTCATCTATGCTTTTATTTTCCAAATGGACCCTGGCATGTGTAATGAGCCAGATAAACATTGTGTGTATGAGAAATGAAGGTATTTTTTATGTGATTAGAAGGAGGCTGTCTTCACTTTGGGTCTGTAGGCAGCGTTCTTGGACATCAGCCCAAACCAGAGCTTCCCAGCAGCAGTAGTAGGAGATGTGTTAGCCTTGTCTTGTTGGAGAGCTGCTCTTTTTTTGGAAAACTTTGTGTGTGTGTGCGCGCGCGCACGTGTGTTCTGAGTTTTTCCATTGGATAAATTTTGAAATGAAACTGGACCATATAGGTAGAGTGTCATTTTATTTTATTTATCTCTATAAGGTAACATTTTACCTTGCAGAAATGGATTTTTTTTAAGGAAACACTGGTTCAGGAATTGTGATAGTGGTTTTGATAGTTGTTACAGTTACAATGGGAAGGCAGGAACTGGTGAGAAAGGGACTTTCTTTCCCCTTCATTTGAAAGTTTACATCTAGCATTTCTTCTCTGGCACGGGTGCTTGTTTCACAGCTCCTCTGAAAAGTGCCGTGCTGGGTGAAGGATACTCTTTTTAGCAACTGCTGAAATAAATTCTAAAAATTATGTTGCTCAACTATGCACTTTTGGTTTCTCTGCCCTGTTTCTGAGTTTTCTTGGGAAGGATACAAACTACCACCTTAGAGACATCTTCATCCTGATATATATCAGCTCCATCCTAAAGTGAGCTAAAATTCTATTGCATGGTTCCAATGCAGGCTCTGGCAGAGATGATGATATATATACTTCCCTTTCAGCACAGAGCCTGAGTTGTTGGGTCCTTGGAAGTCTATTCCCAATCCATCCAAGCATCTTTAAACAACATATCCAACTGAAGGACCCAAGTGGTCGTTTGGAAGTGAAAGGACACAGTTGGACTGCTCAGATTTCTAAGAGACTGGTTGGATGGAACCATCTCACAGGACCTGGCCCTCATGCAGAGAATAATATTTCAATCCGTGTTTAGGCACGTGTTGCAAGTTGCTCTTAGGTTCATTTTCATGCCCTGCAACTCCAAAACAGAGCTATGCAGTGACATTAACCTTTCTTATCACAGAACTGCACAGTCCTTCATCACTGACCCTTTGCTCAGCTTGAAACCTCAGTTAAGCGGTAAAGTAATTACTTAGGAAATCAGTTTTCCTGGATAACATGCCCTATCCTCCTCACATTGTTTTAAAAGTGCAGGTGTTTTATATCTACTTCACTCAGCTCTGAGAAATAGATTATTGAAGAAAAATTAATCAGCCAAAGCTTTCACTCCTGAAATCAGGGTTTCAGTCTTTTATTCCCAAAAGGTTTTGCATGCTTCGTTACTTCCAGTTTACATGTGAAATCACTGTATTAATTTTCACATCGGTTGTTCTCATATTTGAGTATCTTCTGTTCTGGAGAACATTGTCAAATATCAGATAAGACTGAACCAAGAGGTTAAACTTCAGCAAGTTCCTTAGACATGTTTTGCAGCGGAGGTAGCTAGTGCACTCCCTAAAGTATGGAATTCTGCAAAGTACTTCTGGAAATTCAGCTACTGATCTTTTTTAATAGAGAATAAGGAATCTCATCCCTGTGATACTGGGAGAAGAGTTAGTTTTCTTTCAGCAATACAGGACTTGATTTACCATGGGCTTTCCTCAGGTTTATGTTCAAGTTCTTGCCAGAGTTACATTGGCACTGAGCTGGAGTGATACAGAAGTGAGTAAGGTCCAGAAACTAAAGCACTCAGTAGTATTGCAATCTGATGCACATAAGCAGCTGGCTCCCGAGAGCAGTGATTGTATTCTGAGCAGAAACCCTCCAGTCCAACAGCGCATAAACTGCACAGAGAGAGATGAGACAAGCAGCACGTGGAGGAGAGCACCTGACCCTTGATAGCAAATACCAGGAGGACTGAGATGTTCTCAGTATGGAAGTATCTCTCCTGCAAATTACGAATTACATGCCCTAAAATGCAAAGACATCAATGTTGAACCGTGAACACTTACATGGCTCCCTGGGAACATGTGCTTTGAAGGCAGCGATCTGGGAGAGTGGGTCATTCGCTTTATAGCCACACTGCACTAATTTCTGATGGAGTAGCACCTGGATGGATATGCTAAAGCATTTGTCTGTGCTGCTGTGTGCTGTTGTGTTATGCCTGGATATAGAAATACAAAGCAATTTTGTGTCTTTTAAATGAGATGCCAGTGTAATTATGGTAACGGGAAGAGTGAAAATGAGTATTATTGATGAAAAGGATCAGGAAGTCTGTACTAAGAATTGGGATTTGAAAGCACACATACTTACTAACTGTAATTTAAGGTACATTTTCAAAAGGAAGGGGAAATCAGAAAAGTGAGCAGACCTTACAAAGTCTCTGTAGATGTGGTACAGGTTTTGGTTTTGTCACCAGATTTTTTTTTTTTTTGTACTACAACTGTAATTTCTGTTTCCGTCCAGTGTGGAAGGCATGCAAACTGGTCCACTTTGACAGTGTTTGGATCCACGTATCTGTTAGGTGCATTTTTAAGATTGCTCATCAGCACAAAAACTGCAAGTTCATTCAGTCCTCACTGACCCTATCCCTCCTAAGTCTTCCGTCGACACAGTCTTGAGCAAATAGCGAGTTAGTTTTGCGTCTCTCTGTGTGTTTTGTAAAAGAAAGGCTAATAACTAATAACCCCATGATTGGTTATGTGGTTGGTGTGGCTGAATGCTTACTCCCAGATCTCCAAAGGGATCAAAGATTTTCAGTGGAAAATATGTGCCCTCGTATCAGAGAGGATCAGAGCCCTGGCATTTCTGATGTTTGCATTGTATGAATAAATTCCTCAATCTGCAGAATTGAGTGACACATTTAGAAAGCAGAGTCCAATTCCTGTTTTCTTCTGGGATTGCACAACAGATGTGCTTACTTCTCCTTTTGTCAGAAGTTTGTTACTTGAAGCCTGGTCCTCTACTTTCTCGAACGCTAACAGCCATGCAATCCTATTGAGAGCCTTGCTGGGAAGGAGCAGGAACTGTCCCTCAAGTCAGCAGGACACTGTATAGGCAGTCGTGCCAAGTGCGCACCATAAATGTCAGACCAGATGTTGTGGTCCAAGCAACAAAGGGGATGTGGCCTTGAAGTGCAAACAAAGGTAAAGAAATAGCAAGAATAAAATGTCAGATTCTGTAAAGATTTCTGGTACAGTTCAAAGTCAGTCCTTTTTTTTTTTTCTATATTAATAGTCTGAAATTCAGAACAATTGATGTTCCCCAAATCGGCTTCTGCAGGCAATCCATTTTGCATGTTTGACATTTAAGATGTAAGATGTCTCTAACATAAAGATTTAAATGAGAATTGTTATTTTAACACACTGTGTCCATCACGTCATTTTCCATTTGTGTTCCTGAGAACACACTGCCCAAAACCATCCTTATCATCTGGCAGCAAACCGTGTAACAAAGGATCCTATTTCAGAGGGATTCTAATGAATTTGACTATGCATTGAAACAGGCTGGATTTTTTTCTCTATACAAAAGATACTACTGGATTTTGGAACAGCAAGGAACGTGTCTGGTATCCTGAGCTCTGACTCGTCTTCCCTCACCTGTCGTGATTTTGATGGACTGCTCTGTTTGATTTCATGATCAGCAGCCACTAACATTGGAGTCATTAGTCAGCCTCACTCAGCCAAGCGTTGCACAGCTTTCTGTGTTATCTTCCTCCAGCAGCAGCGGTGCATTTCATTGTTGCGTATGTTCTCACTTACTGCTTTAATATGCCATAGCTTGGTAGTGTAAGGAATGTGTATGTACCCGCACTGAGTCAGCCACTCAAGAAAGCAAGTGTGTCTCACACACGTATACAAATGAGCGTGTGACATGCCCACAGTGAAGCTAACACTGCCTGCTTTAGCTGGGAGTGTGCGTGCCCGTGTCACTTGCAAGTTAGACTTTGTGCTTGTCTGTCATAGCGATGGTGATGCAGCCACTTTGTGTCTATGCTGCTCTGGGAAGGAATCCATCTGATGAGCTTAGGAAGGGGCTCATCTGTAGTCTGTTGGGATAAACCATGCAGTCATGTAATAATAAAACCGATGACTGTTTATGGGTTGATTATGGCCATCTTTTCATTTGCTGGTTCACAGGAGCCTGTATCAGAGCAGTTTCTTTTTCAGTTGTCCAGGTTCTGATAGGTGTCCCACCTGTTCCAAAAAATATACTTCAGTGGGACATCAGAATGTTATTCTACATCTCTATTCCTCTGCCTTTCCTAGCCAAGAGTTCCGAGTTGCTTTTTTTTCTCTTGCTGTATCTCTCCAAGGGAGTTAGCAAAACTTACCTTCATTAAGCTTGTCAGTTTTTTTCCTGCAGCTCCTGAACAGCAGATTTGTCCTTGAGTTTTGTTCTCATGGCCTGGTGTGACTCTTTTATTGCAAAAGACATGATTTGTAAGAAAAAATGAATGCTTGTGCAGGCTTTCCCACTTATCTATCAGGTCAGGGTTGAGGTGCTGCTTAGGAACCTGAATCAAAGAAATGTTCTGGCAGGAGAGGTGGAAAGTTCAAAGATATGATGTGTGATGTGTCATTTGAATCTCTTTCTCCTTATCCCTGTGTATACGTTTACGTTTATGTATTTCTTCATAGTTATATTCATCTTTATGTAATTGCATGTGTTTGCAGGTCAGTTGTCCTGGAAGTGAGACTTATTGCATGCTCTGAAAACTGTTTTAAATGTGACCTGATTGCATGCAAAGTGACCTTAAGGCAGGAGGAGAAGGATGTGTAAGGGAGAGGAAGCACTCTGGTTTCGTGTGCAGTATGTCAGTCTAGTGCTCATCCCTTTCTCCTTCACTTGTTCTTGACGAAGCCCCCAGGCAGCATCCTTCAGCTGCCTGTAAAGAGAAGGAGGGGGATGCACCTGGCTGGAGAAATGGGTATCGGCACCTGCTGCAATTCTCCTGACAGAGCCGTGCTCCTGGAGGTCTCGCTAAAATAAAATAGTCTCGACTCAGACCTGCAGCAAGTGGCTTTCGTTTCTGGCCAAGGCGCCCTGTGTCTCTGGTACCCCAGTGCGTAGCAGGCGCAGCTCCCTTCCATACGGTGCCTCTCTTCCCTCCTAGCCACCCACGCTGTACCTGCTGCGGCAGCAGGCGGGGAGGGAGGGAGGGAGGGAAGGTTTACCACGAAGAAGCGCTGCTCTCTCTGCTTCCTCCCTTTCCCCAGGGTAATATGCAGAATAATGTCTCTCCCCTATCTCCCTTGCTACAGCCATGCTGTCAAGTAATTTCCACAAATTGACCGTGCTGTATCTTTCACCAGTGCAGAATCAATACTATTCTGTGCTGCCTTTTAAGGTTTTAGCTGTAAAAGCCATTTTACTGTGTTTCCTGTTATCCTTTTACTGCTGCTGTTGATTATAATTAAAGCTTATTGCATACTCAGTTGTGTGAGAGAATATTCCACAGATCAATTAATTCTCTCAACACCTTGGAGGTGTTGGTAATAAATAATACACCTCAAATTGCTGTTTTGTGATACCTTCCTTCTAAAAATGTCACTGTTTTACTACAAAGTCCATGACTTAAGGAAAAAGGTCCTTTTATGTAAAGCAGCTGTGATTTAAGTTAATGTATTTTACTTTGCAGCTGTGAAGTGCTAAGGGCATGCACCTTCTCACTTACCACCCTTTGGCCAGTGAGCAGTGTTTAAGACATGCTAACACGATTGCTTTTGCTTGTATATATATTTCTGACTTTCAGGGCAAGTGCTTGCTGTGCTGTATTGAAAGCAGTAGATGTACTGGAGTTTTTCAGGTACTGGAGGAATCCAAAGATGACAGCCAAGTGAGGGTCTTGTGCTTTTCAGGGGGCAGGTTTTTTAAAGGTGTTTGCGATATGTCAGTGTTACAATGCAGTCCAATATTAAATAAAAAAGCTGCTTAAAGTGCCTTTAGAAATGGATATTAGGCTTTTAAGCTGCTGAGGCAGTTTTAAACTTTTACCCAGTATTATTAGCTGTGCTTTGCAGAAGGAAAAACAGAGGCAGAGGGAGGTGACTCACTGAAGACCAGATGAATGACAGGGCTGGGAGTAGATTCGAGGTCCCCCGACTCACAGCACCGTTACCAGCTCACCGGGCTGTGCAATCACATTACACTTAGTTTACAGTTGGGTCAGTCAAACCATGGGGAAGTTAAGGGCCTGGGCTTGTTGAGGACTGAATGTCCAAAACTCTGGATGAACCTGATGGAAGTGTTGACATGCACTGTTCAGAAAATTCAATGTTAGGATGTTAGGCATCCCAGGCAATTTCTTCCGTTGCATCTGGATGTGGCCAGGGCAAAGCCTGAGGCTTCTCATTTCTAGCTTTCTCTGCACTGACAAAACTCTCCTTCAGCTTCTGGGATTGCAGCTGTGCTGCTGTGCAGATGTGCAGTGGCTGTGGGAAGCAAAATTCAAGTGGAAAAAGGCACTGACAGTAGCAATTTTTAACTGGCATCTCTGAAGAGCTGGATGTGGTTTCTTCTGCCATTGCACTGCTATTGTTGCTTGTTCCTGAAAACACTTTTCTGAATATGCCATGAAGGCTTGTGGGGTCTGGCTGCATTTGCATACATCAAATGAGAAGAAATAAAACCTAGAAGAGAGAGAGAAAGTTGCAAAGGCAGTCCTCAGTGGCATTCGTCTGTGAGTAATGATTATGTAGTTGCATCCAAAATGTATTTCCCACCCCCATTCAATTAACAGGTTGGTATTTTAATGGACAGAGCTGGTGGCTGTAAAAATCCATCCCCCAGGGAGAGAAATTCCAGTACCTGAGAGCAGTCTGCAAAGCCTAGATGTGCCACGTGAGGAGAAACATCCTTGTGGGAGCATTCTGCTGGTTTAAGGAGCTGCATCTGGAGAACTTTTTTAGGGGGCTGGAAAGAGAGTGGGTCTAACCTCAAACTAGTAGCTCAATTTTGCAAAGCAGCGCTGCTCTAACATTCATCCAGTGAAGCTTTTTCTTAGCTTTAAATGCATAAAAAGGCAAATGAAGAAAGTGGCTTGTGCTTCTTTTCCCCACCCCCTTCCCTTTTTGTCATGGTTAAAGCTTAAGAAATATCTAAACATTCCCTCAAAGGCTTATTTAATTTCAGAGCTACTGAATTTCCCTTCTTTTGTCATGCCCTTCTTTTATTTCAGTTTCTAGACCAAATTTATTCCTTGGTAGCCTAAATATCATTTTTCAATGATGCAGAATCTCAGCCTTTGTTTAGGCAATGCTGTCTTCAGTCATGACTCTAGGAGCTAGAAACAGAAAGACACACTTTGGCTAATAATTTGCATTTATAAATTCCATCCATCTCACAAAAATCCTGATGTATAAGTATATGCGTAAAGAGAAGATGGACATGTCCAGCCAGGAGCGCCCAGGACCATGCATGGGTTTTGTAGAGCTCTGAGACCACTTCTCACAAGAGACTAATTCAAGACTCATAAATAACAGCACCAAACAGAGAAGTAGGGGCATTTCTTGCACATGCAAAAAAGGGACTGTGGGGTGTGGGAGAGGTCCAAGCACTGAGAGTGCTGGTGGTGCCCCTGCTGCAGTTTCTTTGTGGGGTTGTGGCATCTGGCCTCAGTTTCCTCCAGCCTTTTGGAATGAATGGGTGCAGGGAGCTGGCTGAGAGCCCCATTCAGTCCAGAGTCATCTGTGAAAGCCAAATGCTTGCCTTTGTAAACGTCATTGAATCTTGCCAGCCCAGGATCCAGGGACTGCATCTTACTCTAGGGTGGAATGTGAGAGTTAATCAAGCTATTTCAGCTTCTTTGTCAGAAACAGTGCAGATCAAATGTGTTTCTATCAACAGCTGCCTTTTTCAATTATGCAGAGAAAACATGAGAGGGATAGTGTGCACTGCAGCAAAGGCTTGTAATGATCTGAGAGGTTGCAGTGGCTTTCAAACTGAGAAAAAGTGCAAGGGAGAGATGCTGAAGCAGTACCAGGAGTGAGTGCTACAGCAGAGTCCATTACAGATAAGTAATAGCAGTGCTTCAGCAAATGAACCTTTTCAAGGCTACCAAATAGTTCCTGCCGTAGGTCGGACTGTGTTCTGCAATGTTGAGATACGCATTAGGAGCAAAGAATTGTTTTATCTCACCATATCTTGGCCATTTATTTGAAGACTTTTTAACCTCCTGCTGTAGAGATGGTGAACTCCTGATGAGAAAGGGACCTCATGTGCTAACACCGTTCCAGCAGCCAACTGCTGCTACCAGTGAGAATCACCACTACACGGGTAAAAAGTGTGTTCATTTCCGCAGCCAGGACAGTTTTTCATGTGTGTATAAAATTGCCTTGTGAGTATGTTTCTCAGATGTCACTGGTAAATATCTTGTGAACTGTTTTCTATACAAATTGGAGAAACAGACAGGTATCTTGAGAGGAGAGGAGAGGAGAGACTTCACAGTGACTGTATAATACTAGTCCATTAGAAGGGAGACTTCTTAAAATAGATCTTAGGACTTTTCCATCTTCTTTGTTTCTATAGGACATTTTCATGGTGTATATATAAGCTTGGGCCATACATAGAACATTCTCTATTCTATTGCAAAATAGAAAATTGGTATAAACTAGAACTTTCCTGATGTCTTTTTACAATAGCACTGTTAGGAATGATGTAGTATTTGCCAGATGGTCCAAAATTTCCTCCTTTTCAATGGAAGTGGGAGCACAGCTCATTTCTCGAAGCCAGCTCTAAAAGCATTCAGGTTATCAACTGATTTTCTAGGCTATAGTTTCCCTGATTCAGTAGACTGGTCAGGATCCCACTGAAATGGGGGGCTCTGTCTCCAGAGCTTTGATCTGGGCCCATTCTGTAGATCAGACTGCAGGATGACCACCTGTGATCTTGCAGAAGACAATGTGCAACCTGCAGCTGAATTGTACATCAAACGTGGAGCTGCAGGCTCTTATTGTTTCTCCAGATTAGTCAAGTTTAAATTTTGAAATCTTTAAATTTTGTGAACTGTAGTAACAAAAGCTAGTTCCTACCTTGAATTTGAAAGAGGCAGGTGCTGTGACCAGAGCAGAGATGCAGTGAAAGTATGAGCAAATGAAATTAGCAAAAGTCACTAGCTTGATTTCTTTGAAACAATGCTCATGATCAGGTAGTAAATGATTTCATAATTTGTTGTCATGTAACAGAGCTCAGTGACATGTTTCAGATTGCTTTGTAAAGGAGAGCAGAGCTGTGGTTTTAAACAGAAAGAAGCTGGTGCTCAGAGAGTGGAAATAGTTTATCTGAAATCACCCAGTTGGTCAGTGGTGGATCTGAGGGTAGAGTCTCTTCATCTGAAAATTTTTGCTTTTCTAAAGACTCATCTCAGAAAACATGTAAGTGTTAATAATGGAACAGCTTCACTAAGGCTGAAATTTCTGTTAGAGTTGACTCCAAGAAGTCCAAACTTCATATCATAATTGATCCATGGCTCTCAGCATGCCATTAATTTTAACGTGTGAGTAAGGGGAGTCCTCATTTCTGACAAAGCTTGTTTTGTTGTTCATTGATCTTCAAATAAAGTGTCATCTAGTTCTTGTACTACTCAGCATGGCAGTGAACTTCAGCTTCAGCACAGAGGTTGTGCCTATAAATCAAAGAAAAAAAACAGCCTGATATTTTACTTGAATGCATGGGGTTCTTGAATTCACATCGTGTCCATCTGATGGACAGCTGGTCCAAGTGTGTCTGGCAGTGTGCTAGTTATTTGGGTGGCTCTGGTTCCAAAAGGTCCCCTGTCCATTGGGGGGTGAAGTACAGGCTAGTAGATAATCTTTAAATGTAGACTTCAAGACTAAGAAGTGTTTTGTGTGTGTAAATTTAGTATGAGATTGTTTCTGTAGTAGCTAATAAATGACTTCATTCTTTTCTTTAATCTCTCTGCGCAGGACACCAGCCATGATTGGGTGCTCATTTGTAGTCGACCGAGAGTACTTTGGTGAGATTGGCTTGCTTGACCCTGGTATGGAGGTCTATGGAGGAGAAAACATCGAATTAGGCATGAGGGTGAGTAAGAAAGAAGACACTTTATGCAATGTCTATTTGCAAAGAAAAACGGGAACCTGTGGCCCAACAGAATTGCTGCCTGACTGATAGGCTATTACGCTGAAGTAATTGATACTGCAATGCTATCTGGAACTGACAGTCCCAGTAAATGAATGTCCCTGGCCTTACTGGCACTGAGACGACTGATAACAGTCAGAAATATGGTTCATTGGTTCATTCTGTCAGTGTCTAAACCCAGTGAGACAAATTCTCCCACTTTCCAAGTAGCTCTGTTTGTGTTAGGAGCTGTTAACAGTCTGCTTGCACTCGTTGCGCCTGGATGATGTTATACATATATGGCCTAGCAGATGCAGTACCAACAGAAAACTAAGGCCAGGCTGGGAGAAGTCAACTGTAGTATTCTACATACTACACATGACGAATGCAGTGATATTTTAGAACGTTAAGGGTCTTCTTTACAGAATAAGATCTACAGGGTACAGGTATCCAACCCTGCTGGCCCCAAAGACTCTATGAGAATAACGTTGGAGAAGTCGCAAAGTACAAGTCTTGAGAAAGGCAATGTTGGGAAACATAATGTACAGCAATCTTGGGAAAATGAAATCAATATACTTTTGTGTCCATCCATCCTCCCACCTGTTGGGCAATGCCTTCTCTGCCCCTCTTTCGGCCTAGGGCACAAGGACTCCTGTAGGCTTAGGCCTGAATACCTAGGTATCTGCACTAGTTTGGGAACTGGCTGAGCTCTGGGCTGGAGCTATTTGGAGAGAGATTCTTATAGAAAGTGGCACCTCAGAGATGCTGAAAAAGTATATGAAGGAGGGATGAATTTTGCCTGGTTCTTACATCAGTGCAAAGCATGGACAGATGGCTTCCAGACAGCATCAGTCTGCCGTGTGCCTCTGAGCCTATAGGAGGTTTGATACGTGTGATCCTTTGCCCTTGTTTTCAAGGTGCTGCTTGCCAACAAGTCCTTCTGAAGTCCAAGGAGCCTGCCATTGCTTAGCACTTGAAAATTAGGCTACTTAATGTTGCATGAACACAGTTTCCTCATTATAAAGCTGGCTGTTTAATTATTTTCCCCTTACTCTTTATTCCCTGCTTCACAGTAACACGTCCCTGGTGCATGTAATGTGCTCGTTAAAGCATATATTCTGCTCATGCTGAAACACTGAACATCAAATTAGTCCATCCTTTATCTAGCTCTTTTTTTTTTTTTTCTGAAATGGCTACAAACTCCTTCACACCAGTAGGCTGGAGGAGAAGGTCATTGTAGCCAGAGCTTGTTTTCACATATGGGGGTGTGTTTATTATTCCAGCATCGCAAGAAGGATAGGGTTTTTAATGGGAATGAGTGGCTACACTGCTTGTACTTTAAGGTTCAGAATTCACACTGGGGACAGAAAAACTGCTACCACAAATCATCCAATTTTCCTTAAGAGGGTCAGGCTATTACCAGGATTGTGCGAGCTTTCCTTTATCATTGTGCAGGGCTTTGAGCTGTTTGAAACTTTTTCCACATGGCTGCTCCCAGAATAGATTGAATGCTCTGGCAAAACTCTGGCGTAGCTGATGAATAAGCCTCCTAAGAAATCTGAAAGCTGTCACTCTTCCTTAGGTGAGAAGAACTTGCTGAGTACGATTAGGGCTCCTGGTAAACAGAGGCAAAGGTTTTAATAGGATTATGAAATGGCACTTGCTTGAAGAGCTGAGGATTTGAAGTGTGTGAGGACAGGTTTTCAGGGGTAGGGAACTTGTTAAAATCTGTAGATACTGAGGATCTAGAAACCAGTTCTCAGTCTTTGGTGTGGGTTTTTTGTTTTTGTTTTTTGGTTTGGGGTGGTTTTTTTTCGGTTGGTTGGTTGTCTGTTTGTTTGTTTTCTTTCTGGAGTGATTAACCCTACTCTAAAAGTTTGAAAAGGGCTTTATGAAAGTACATGAGTATGAGTTTATTCTAAAATAAGCTGTATAATGCATTGTTTCTCCGTAGCATGGATCTGTTCATCTATGTTTTCAGCCTGAATCCAGCACGGTAAGTAATGTAGAGTGTGCGCCTTCTAATCTGCAAGTCCTTCGCTGATCCCCTCCTGTGTGTCTTTCAGAGCTGTCAGAAACTAGCAGCATGAAAAAGCACAGGAACTTCCTTCCTTCCCTGTAGGATATTTATAAAATCACTGTGAATTTCCAAATATTTTTTTTGACTGCAGAATCTCAAAGTAAGTTGCAAAAAATCATTCCTTTTCCAAGGCCTGGTGCACTGACCCACACAAGGGTCGGTGTCCAGAGGAGCAGCCACGGAGCACGGCCAGCTGCAAACCAGAACCTTGGACCAGGAGGGCAGGAGGTGGGCTGGGAAATTATGAAGTTACAACCCACCACACAATCTTTCCTTACTGTTTCAGTACAATGCCTATACAGTGACTGTCAGCTCAGATTTCCAGTCTGGGACGGGGGAAGAAGCCACACGGCATGGATTTTACACCAAGCGTGTGCTATAGCTGTGAGCCTCATGGTGCATTGAATCTTACAGGCAAATCCCCATGTGATGCTTTCCAACTTTTCTCTGCAGCAGCCAGTGTTGAAGACTCACTGTTGCCCATAAGCCTTGTGAGGGTAACGGCTGCTGTTGTATTTCCCTGGAGTGTGTCTCTGCAGGGGAAACTCTGGCTATTGCAACTTTGTGCGGCACTGGGGGCTGCACCTAGGCAAGCTGAGCAGGGAAGAGAGGCAGAGTACTGAGCATGTCCCCTACACCTGCACAGAGGGATGCTGTTGCCCATGTGTGACTGTACTTGTGTGGAGCAATAAAAGACAGAAAAGGAAGGAATAAATGGAAGAGTAAAGAGCAAGAAATAATGGTGGGGAAGCGGTGGGGCATGTTCGGCTGAAAACAGTCCCTATTTTAAAAAGCTCTAACAATGATCCTTTAAATGTCTTTGCAAATTGTCATCATGTTACTGCTAAAGGAAAAGGGATTAGGCTTGGAGTGTCTGAATTAGATTACATTGCATCTAATGAACCTTTATTTAAATTGTTTTCATAGTTTGAAACAGGGAAAGTCAGTGCAACTAATGAGCTGATTTGGGAGGATACTATTTGGTAACCCAGCTAATCCCCATCAAATCTATTGTTTATTAAAAAAATCATCATCTTGGGTATTCCACTGTTGGCTTTTTCCTTTTCTAAATTCCAGAGATGGGAATAGTTATATAACTAACCTGAGTAATTTTCTGTATTGAGTAAGCACTGCGTAAACTGATTGGGGCTACCACATCTGTTGAAAATATTCAGGGCATAATAAAAGTACTGGTTAGAGCTGCAACATTCTCCTAATGGGTTAGCTTTGCAGTAAAGCCAATGTCTGCCAGGCTAGGGAGATTCTGCTTTGGTTCAGAAAAAGCACCAGCCATTCTGGGAAGTAAAAGGCATGGGTATGTTTGCAGGCTTGCAATAGTAGGGAAATAGATGGACCCTTATATAATGCCCTCTTGTACTATATTTTTCAAAGATGACAGTTTCACTGAAAGATGGATAAGTGAAGGACTGAATTCTGTTTGGGACAAATGGTTTTATTCTGCTAGTGTTCGAAAACCAGCTACTAAATCTGAAGAGAGTTGTCTGAGCACCTAAAGGCTGATTTTGGCCTGGAGTTTACAAGGTCAAATTCTGGCTGACTTCTATGCAGATGAGATGCCCTTCACAAGCACCAGCACCTTGGCTTGTTTGCTGCATCAGCACCAGACACCATGCCATTGCTCTGTCTCCTTGTGCCCACCTGGATCCAGTGAGGGGTAGATAGTCTTGTTTGAATTTCAGCTTGGTTCAGCTGTCCTTTAGTCAACCTGGAAGCAGAGGTGAGAAAAAATGATGGAACTTTCTCCTGCAGCAAAGCTGTGGATGTGTCTGTGCCTTAAGGAGACACCCTAGACTCAAGATAGATTGTGTTCATCTTTGCTGCTCCTGGGCACCAAATGGTGTCTCTGACCTGTAGTACGGTGACATGTCCCAGTAGTAAGGGACAATCAAGCAGTGCTTGATTCTTGTTCAAACATGCATTTGAAATGTAGAGGAAGACAGCAATCCATTTAGATGAGGGTCCCAAATTATGACCCTGTAAGAAACTGAGTGGTTTACAAGCCTCATGTAAGCTCCCTCCCTAGTGGGAGCTTACAGACACAGTCAGTTATTTGGAAAGGGATTATATAAACATTAAAAGCCTAGTTTATGTTTTGACCCAATACAAAAAGTTTATGATGCATCTTTTTTATAGCAGACTCATTAATCATTGCACTAAGTATCTCTTCTCTTCCTCTGGTGCTCCAGTGATAAGGTAAATGAATTGCTGTTCTTATTTTGCACACATCAGCTGTAATGGTGAGTGGGAAGAGATCAAGCATTTTCTTTAAAGGATGCTCTAGCAAAAAAAAAGAAAAAAGGGGAAAAAAAGAAATTCTGCTTCCACCGTTAAGAATCCAAACATTAAATCAAAAATATGTTGCTATATTGACAGCTGAAAACAAAACTTTTTCCCTCTTTATGGCCAGCATCAGCCAGATCACTTTATTCTCAATAGCACTGTAATATACCTCCAAGGAGGACATCTGCATTAGTTGATGAAGTCTTTTCAGTGCTATCTCAGGGATTTTAAAAATGATAATAATAATTAAAACAGAACAAAAAAACTAATGACTTGCCCAGTTTGAGATATCTTAAAGAAACCTAGTGTTTAAGAAGTCCTGGCCAGAGAAATCAATTAGAGGTATCCATAGGTACCAGAGTGACAAATTAATTCTGCAGTGGATTCAAAGTGATGACTTAAATTCTCCAGCAGGGCTTAGCTGGATCCTTAGGGTTAGTTGTGACCTCAGCTAGTGCAGATGTGTCACAGGTGGCTTTGGCCAGTTTTGGCAACTGTAACAGCATGGCCATGGACAGCATTGAAAAGAATTGCTTGAAAACAAGATAAAAGTTCAAATCATTTGCTCTCTCTGCTGTGATTACAATCTCTCTGTGATTACATGGTTAACAGTGGCCAATCTGCCTAGCTGAAAGGAAGCCTGGGTTGCGTGTACAGAAGTGGAGTCCCACCTCTGTCCTTGCAGAAATACTGTTTGTACTGTAAAAAATCATGATGCAGATTCACTGGAATCTCTCCACCAGGAGATAAAACTTGTTACCTAATGCAGTTTCATACACTAGCAAATCATACTTTCCAATTTTATGCTATATGACCCAGCTTCGCTTTCCTTAAAAACAGATGAACTGTATTTTCGCTGAGTAGAAATGCTAATGGCAGGTTGTTCAGTAGTGAATTCTTGACCTGATTTTATTACTTTCAGCTAAGGAGATTTAGATTCCTTTAAGCAGTCAGTGTTTTAAACAAAGATTCTAGGCTGGTATGCTATAATAAAAATGTCACAAGATTTATGTATGGCAAATTTTAATTCTGAATTCTGGGTGATGCTTTTTACCGTGATGATTCATGAGGTCAGAACCCTTCTAGTCTTAGAGCTAAGAAGTAAGCAGGAATGCTGTTCTAGAGAGTTTTTCAAATTTTTGCTCCCCTCCCCGCCCCCCATGCTGTGGTCGAGTACAAGTGAAAATTATACAAAAATACAGGTTAATCAAAATGTTTGATTTCAGTAAATCCAAAATACTTCGTTTTTATTTTGACCTTTCCCAAGCTGTAATTTTTAGTATAAATTAATTCAGTTTCAAATGAAAAGTTTTAAAAGAAAGCCTTTCAGTTTGAAGACATTTAATCATTTAAATGATGTTAACAAAAATTCGCAATTTCTGACATCTAAAAACGTAGTGCACTGTCCTTACACATGCCTATTCACAATGAAGTGCAATAAATCAGCATTTTCAGCATGAAGTTAAATGCTATTAAAATTATTGTGACCAGTTATGTACTGATCTCTGCACTGCCAGAGCAAAATCCTAATAAGTGATGTAATCTAGTGTTAGTCAGTTACCCCTTTGCACAGGTTGCGAAGATCTCTGTGATAAATCTCTTAGTCTCACCTTCCAGATCAGCTGTGTTAGTAAAGGTGTCCTCTTTTCCATCTCCAGTTTAATTTAGCATTTTTATAGGCATTTCCAAAGGTAACAGAATCTTAAGGTTGTAGAGTCAAGCACTAAGAAATCATGAAGGGATTGAATTCATGGTGCCTGGATTACATTAATTTGCAACTCCTTTCCCTCTTTAAAATAGGGATTGGAAAAATCTGTTCTATGGTGATGTGCGTATATATGATGAGCCAAGTCCTCTGCCCATCTAAACGTTCAGCATCTTTTAATTCCAGCGGAGTTACGCTGATTCAAACAGGATGAGATTAGGTTTGACATTTGTATAAAGCAATAATTCATTCTGTCTGGAAAAGGAGACAGACTTAGCTGTAAGTGGAGATGCTCTTGCAGGCGTTTTATCCCAGACTGCTGAATCCTGGAAAGTCCAAATCCACCACGAATCACTGCTACCCCCATAGCCCACTGGGACTTGCATTCTTTGGCCACGTGTGGCAATAAATGTATTAACAGCTTGGAGGAAGCTGTTAGCAGCCCTGGTTACTCTGGTTCTGGCTCTGTGGCTGCATCCTCCCCAGAAATGGTGCTCGTGCATCCGTGCAGTGAATCAAAGAGACACAGTGTTGTCAACAAACAAGAAGACCATGAAAACGAGGATGGAAAGGACAGGCTGAATCCCAGTGTGACAATCAGTGCCTGGTGCCAGGTTTCAAGCAACTGACAGCAACCACATTTCAAACCAGAGGTTTCTCCTTGTAAAGGGTCTTCCCACGCATGAAAGAGAGGAATATGAAAACAGTGTAAAACAAAGCCAAACAGCTAAAAGCTCGTAACAACTAAGTTAGAATATATGGAGTTTTTTTCTGACCAGATATTTTATATATTCTTAATTGTACTCAAAATGGGATGCGCAATCTTGTTTCTGGGGAGAGAATCCATGTCCTTACCTGTCTGCTATTTCTTTGAACCAGATTGTGCTTTTTTTTAATTGATTTTTTATTATTAAATTGAAGATAACTGTAACCTCGAATGGAAAACAATGTTTTCATCAGAACATTGTGCAGTGGTGCTCTAGCATGAAATTGCCAGCAAACTACAGAACCAGAGCTTGTGAATACTGTTAAAAACATTCTCTAAAGTGGGAGCACTGGAAATAGCTCAGAAAAGAGCATCTGGCCATTTGGCTCCAATATCACTTCATGCTCCATCAAGTGTAACATTTTATGTTACGAAGTCTCTCATGTACTAGAACATTATAAAAGCACAAGGCTGGAAATTTCAGAAACAGATCAGCAGCAGAAGAACTGAGGAGAGAAAATGCTTCCTTAGTCTTTGCTGCTTTCCTCTCAGCCACTTTCCTGGAGGTTTAATCTAACACAGGTTCCTCTGCAGTGTCAGGTGTGAACTGAATGAAAGTGAGGAAAAATGCAGAGAAGTTGAGAGTGCTAATTGTGCTGAGATTGAAATAGCTTTCCCTTGCCTAATGATGAGATTGAACCAAAAGCCTAGAGATGATCTGCAGCTGGTCAGAAACTTTCTGATGCGACATATTTTCTGTTGAAAATTACAACTCCTCCAAAGCTCCAAATGTTCTTTAGGACTGTTAATTTTGGTGATGGTCACTGAAAGCCTGGCTTGGGCTGTTGTGTATCCAGAGGTGCCTGTCTTCTCTTATCTGGGTGCCCAGCAAGCCTGCAAAATGTTTCTCTGAATTTTTTCAAACTATTTTGAATCTTTTTCAGAACTCTTAAAAAAAAAAAATCAATGTTGTGGAAAATATCTCATTTCCACTCCAAAATGAAATGCAAGTGTTTCAGGATATCAGCTGTTCCCAGAGCAGGGAGATGCCCATTTGCTAATTGACCTTGTGATGAGCTCCGCAGGTGGTTTTTGGTTTTGGAGATAAGCAGCTTGATCCAACCCTCTGGGCAGTACACAGAGCTCTCAGGCTGGCAGGAGTTCTTTCAGCGTGGGCTTTTTCAGTTAGAGCGAAGCCTTGGTTTGGGCCAGTATTTTGCATGGAGGTTCCTGACCCAGATCAGCGAGCCTGGGTAAGTCCTGGATGAGCCGCAGGGGGGGTGTGAGACCCGTGGTACAAACTGCTCCCCCTAGCCAGGGCTAGGGCTCCTGTGCGTGGCTGTGTTGTTGAAGGGTTTTCCCAAGCACCCTCCTTCAGGCAAACCACATCATTTGAGATTTACTTCCACCTTGGAGGTGGGATACCAGATTTATAGGATCCTCCAGCCCTGAGTACAGGGTCTGGTGATGGGATTGTAAGGGTTGAAATGTATATAAATCATCATCTGTTGAGGAGGTGTTACCTGTGTAGGAAAACTCAAGTCACTGTTATTTATTATCTTAAACAGAAGCACATAAATCCTTACTGCTGGCAAATGGAAGCATTCTCCTCATGTGGGCGTGAGGGAAACAGCTGAACTTTGAGTTTTGGGTTGGGAGTGAGGAGGGGCTTGGGGTTTTTAGGGTTGGTTGGTTTGGTTTTGTTTTAATTCTGCCTGGAATACTCTGGGAGGCAATATGCAAGTATTGTTGGTGGGGGTTTTTTTTGTTTGTTTTTTGTTTTTTTACTTTTTATTTTTGGAGTCTACTAAAGAAATGTCAAACAGACTAATAATCACCCTTGTTATAGAGTTGCCTGAATAGAGCAAAGCATGTTGAGCTGACCTATGTGACAGATCCCTTCATGCTGAAGAGCAGGTGTAGGGAAGGATAAATGCATGTATCTGTGCCTTTGAATAAAGGTTCACTCCTCAGTACAAAAACTATATCACTTGCAGTGTGTGTAATCCACAGAGGGAAGGGGGAAAAAAAAAAAGCCGCTTAGCACTGTGAGAAAAGAGGGAAAAAATTCTGTTGAAGGCAGTAGAGGATTGGCTACCAATGAGAATTTTTAATGCAAGTCTCCTGTAAATTTGATTTAGTGGCCTCCGCATTACAATAGGAGCACTTGCAACGCGGGAGCCCTCCAGGCCGGGCGGCTGTGCTGCACAGCAGCTCCTGTGCTTGACCGGGGAACGCTCACCAGCTACGTGTTCTTGAGGAGTCTGTTTCCTTCCCTTCCTCCTCAGTTTGCACATCTGCAAATGGCAGTGATAATACTCACTGTATGGTAGGGAAAACAATACAGGGAATGGTAAAGTTTGCGTTCAGCCAAGCACGGACAGAAAATACGCAGGTGTGAGCATCTATGGGCACAACAGCAGTCCTTGGCACAGAGTCAAAGTGAGCAGATGAAAAGTTCATCCGTCACCACCTAATATTCCTCCTGCAAGTACACTCCCAAAATATTTTCTCGTGTTTGCCTCAGTTTTATGTTCCTTTCCTTTAGAGTGCTGGTGGCAGTGAGCATTTGCTTGCAGTCCTTTAGTAGAAGGACAGCAGTCATCAATTGTCAAAAAAAAAAAAAAAATTACTCATCCTGCAGAGGTATATCATTTCCTTCAATTCAGTGTCCTTTAAAAGCTTTGTGGGAATGTTTCATGGCAATATTTTGGGATATGATGTGTGCAATAATGTACCTTTAGATCATATTGGCTGCCAGGAGTTGGAAACTTGATGACACCCATTTGCCACATTTGTTCTTCCTTTTTTTTATTGTTATTGGGGAGCTGAACACCAATACCTGCGTTGTTCCTGCACAAATAATGTTATGAAAATTAAGTCATTTTAGTATAGAAGGAAGGAAATGAACAAAAATTCTAATAAGAAATTTAAAGTGTCCATTAAGCAGTCCCTAAATTCTCTTAGATTTTGTTGTCTACATTGGAAAAGTAGGGAAACAGGGTGACTGAAAGGCTTTATTAGCATTTTATTATGATTTACATAGCTCCATATGTAGTTTCACTGCATATTACAGCTAGTTCAAATCCATATAGAAAAATTACCTTTGCATCCTTGTCTGTCATTGTTTCTCTTCCTCAAATATCAGATTAGACTGCATGGCAATGTTAGACATATATATATGCCTAACATATATGTAACATGCACAAATGCATTGATCAAAATGCCAATTGCTCTTCATTGGTAACTTCCAACGTAGTAGAAAGGTGTTAGCTATTTCAAACAAAGGGAAAACAAACACAAAAGGGCATATCTGTCATTTCTATTTGTATTCTAGGCTTAGAAAAAGCAGATCTCACTGAAAAAAATCATATTTAATATGACATACAGAATTTATAATGTGAGAAATGCAGCCAAGGAGAACCCAGAAAAGCATCAAAACTCGTCTGCAGAATTTCTTAGGTAGAACTGCATATTACATATTCAAGTGTTTTGACTGTAATAAAATAATGTATTATTAAGTTTCAGTGAAACTGTAGCTACTTATTTGTACCTAAAATGCCATGTAGATTTTTTCTGTCTCTCTAATAGGGTGTCGTTTATATAACTATCTCTTACCAACAGAAAAAAGGTTAAGTAACTTCAAAGTGTGTCATGCCAATAATTCCTAGCACGCTTTGTGGAGCAGGTAAATAAGTATGCCTCCATTTAACCAAGGGGAAACTGAGGCAGAAGGCTCTAAAAAATGTCCTTGTTGGAAGTTTGAGAGTCATTTGATGACAAAGCCTAGGCTGGAACTATTTTAAACAGACTTTATTATGTTTCCCTACCAACTGCTCTGAACTCAAAACCTGAAATGATTCCCGTAGGACGCAATACGTGCACGTTAGAGTAACTGTACTTAATTGCTGTGTTCCTTTAGGGCTCTGTTGAGTGAGGAGAAGACAAGGGTGATGGCCTTCAAAATGAATAAGTGAATTCTTAAGCATGTTTCTGAGTAAGAGGGCAAGAGCACACTCAAAGCAGGTCTCTTGAGATGTTTTTTCTCTTCCTGCTCCCGGTTGGCCTTGCCATGTTGTACTGGCAGGTTGCAGAGCTTCTGGTGTATCTTCTGTGTTGCTCTTTACAGCTGGATCGCCAGCTGTTGTCTGCTCACCTCCCAGGGAGGAAAGGTGGGGTTATTTTCTGTCTCCTCCTTTGTCTCCCATTGAATCCCCATATGGGGCCAGTCTGGTCTGCCAAGGACAACCCAGGGTGTCCTGCTTGTACTGCTGCTGGCAAGTATGTGCTGTATTCCTTCTTTGCTCCTTTCCCTCACCCTTTTTACCCCTCAGCAAGAAATTCATTGACTCCTGAGGAGTAGTGCTGTGGAACGTGCAGGTACAAGTTTCACTAGCGCACATGCTGGACCAGCTGGAGGGTCTGTGACCACTCCATTGTCAAGGTGCTGTTTTCCCTGGTCCTGTAC
Source organism: Chauna torquata (assembly GCA_013399475.1). Taxonomy (NCBI): domain Eukaryota; kingdom Metazoa; phylum Chordata; class Aves; order Anseriformes; family Anhimidae; genus Chauna; species Chauna torquata. The sequence goes on from VXAL01018908.1 coordinate 140,587, forward strand.
CCATCCCTCTGTGCTTCAGCCTTTCACGCGTGTGGTCTGAGCATTCGTTGCATTGACATTGTGTCTTTAGCCCAGCGGCACTGATCTGCCAGACCCAGTGAGACTCTCAGAGCTGCTGACAGGTTCAGCTCCAGTTAGCTGTGGTTCAAGGTCAAATGAGACTTTGAAGTATGAATAAATGTCAGGGTTTGCTGGCACATCGATCTCAGTCTTTTTGATTACTGCCAGATCGCATGAATAAATTAGCCTTGACAGGTGCGATAAATTGTATAGACTACTGATCTCTAACAGTAAATGTTAAAGAAGGACATGGGAGGCATGGAGGGGAAAATACCCTCTGCAGATGCTTGTATTAAATGAGGTGAGTTTTGATAGAATGCTCTGGGGTGATATTTGGGCAGGAAGAGGCCTTTTGTTCATTTGAGATTCTGTGTTAGGTTGGAATGCATCTCCTGCTGAAGCATTGATTTGCTTTGTCAGGAGGAGTTTGGGTTACCATGCATTGCAAATCAAGAAAGCTTCTGCTGCTTTTTCCACGAGCTACGCTACCCATCCAGGGCTGGCTTTGAGACAGCTTGGTCTCAGGCCTTCTGGTTCTCAAGAGTGGTCATAAGGCAAGGAGATCTCTAACCAAAATAAAACTGAAGTAGAGGGCATTGGAAGTAGCTCTTCACATGCTGTAATAGTATATTCTATACTGTCAAGCCGTGATTTGTTTGCATGTCAGATCTTTGCTGTGCAGGGACTTTTTACTTGGAAATCAACACAGATATTCACAGAAATTCACATAATTCATAGTATATGCTTTATTCTGAATGATTTCCTCTATTACATTTCTCTCTTATACACAGTATAAATATTAGTAATATCAATCACTGCTTTTTAAAAAAAAAAAATTTGGCTGTTAAATGAGTGTGTGAAAAGAAGTTAAGGAAAGGGTTTTTTTTTTTTTTCTGATACTACTTTGTGTCTGGAAGTCACAAAAAAGTCTAAGAACTTTAAATTTTCTTAAATCTAGAATCAACTATTACAATGCTGACCAATATAAGTTATATCAGAAAGCCAGCCTTTTTGTCACAAAGATGTAACTTGTTCTTTTCTATGTACTGTCATTCCCTTAATTAAGCACACTCTTTCTGCAGCACCATGCACACAGTATGGCTCCCTATATCTTGATAACTCAACTGTGTGTCTGTGTATACATACTTATACGTATGCAGGGGTCATAGACTAGTACTTGTTCTGGGCCATTCCTCCTCTCAGGGCTTCTGTGAAATACCTGAGTTTATGCAGAAACACTAAACTTCATAATATGGTTAATCAAAAGTGCACAATTTCAAATACAGAAGTATTTTTTCTCCAAAAGCAGGAATGTATGGAAGTGCTATGTTTTATAGCTAACGATTTAAAGAGAGAAACTTTGTTTTGGCTTCAACTAATTTTCTAAAATGAGAGTGGATTTGTCTTTAAGTGTATTTTAAATTTTGTGAATCCTTTGCATAGCTCCAGTTGCCTTAGTTATAAATATGCAATCATCACTTTGACATGAATTACTCTATTAATATGCATAATCAATAGCATATGTATAATTTAAACAGGACGATTATAAATCTGTTCTGTGTATGCCACCCTGTTTGTGTGTCATGATGAACTGTTGCACACTCAGTGTATGTCTTGTGGTAGAATATAATGGAAGGGGTTACAAAAAAAAAACATTTTTACTTTCATAGGAGTGCCTTTACTTCTATAGAAATAGAGCAATGTAGCCAGAGGTTGGGAAAGAGGGCATTTCCTATCGCAAGAATTTCACTGGAGGGACAGTACGCATCGTGCACTGTGCATGTGGTCAGGGTGTTAAGAACAGCCATGAGAAAAGGAAGGTAGAATGGGGATGTTGAAGGAAAGAAGGGTCAGCCACAGTGCTGAGTCCTAAGAAGCAAATTCCATAATAAGAAGGATTTTGAGAATGGTGTACAAGCTTTTGCAAGATTAGCCAATGCAGGCAGGTGGTTCCAAGCCTCAAAATATGTGCTTTTCTGATTACCGGTGTTATGGGGATGGGGGGAAGAGCGGGGAAATGTTTACAAAGCAGTCAGAGGAGGATGAAGGTTATGTTTTGAGGGCCAGGAAAGTATTGTGCTAGACTTAGAAATAAGGCAAAGAAGCTGTTAAAGTAAATAGATAAGAGAAAAACAATAGGATTCCTAGAACTGGAGCTTCTTGAGCACATGCCAGATGAAACGGGCAGGGATTAGCTTGTAAGGATAAGAGCATCTTAGTCAAAAAGGCTGCAAAAGTGCTTCTTGGTATTTTCGCTCACAATGTCTGTTGTTTTCAGATCTTGTAAACATTAATTCTCAAATGGCAAACCTTTAAAGCTTCAGAGTAAGCCAAAAGATGAGCTTGTGGGGCCTTTATTTTGTGCCATACAATATACTATTGTGAGAGTGGATTCACACGATAAATTACAGCCGTGTGATTTGCATATATTACACTGCTCTGACTTCTCTGCTCCCTCCTCAGTAATCTACGGCTCCAACCAACATGCCACTTTCTCAGGAAATTTAAATTTCACTTGCATTTACTTTTTGGCTTCTAAAACATTTTGCCGATTTCTGTTAAAGGCTGGGACTTTTCGCAAACTTTATTACGATCCAAAACAAATAACTCGCCCTTCTTAGCCCAGTGACAAATTCTTCAAAGCATCCTCAAAAAATAATATATCCTTATCCTCATTGCTTATGCATTATTTTTTAACTCCTTTATAGTAAATATAAAGAAATGAGAATTTATTACTTCAAAAAAGGAACACCAGTCTGAAAAAGTTACCTCCATCACTTCAGTTTACAACCAGACCTGGAAAGACAACTGGGTTTTTCCTCCCAACTTGCATATTTTCTACCTTACACAGAAACTTGATCACTGAAACATTGTCTTCCCATACAACATAGACTTAGCAATTAGTGCATACCTGTTAGGTAGATTATGAACCTCTATGGATTTTTATTAAAATATCACATTCAGTAACTAATTCCTCTAAAAACCTGCATCTAATTGTATCAGCTATTAAATATATTTTGTGGTATCAGATGTCAGCTCTCTGATAGACACACGGTAACTGTCATTTGTTCATTCTTAATAGATCTATTTTGACCTATCAATTAAAAATGTTATTATATAGTCTGTCTTGAAATTTTATTTAAAATTAGATTCCAAATTCCCAAGCCAAAAATGCGCTTAGGGTATGGACAATAATCCCAGAAAACAATGCGTAGAAATGGGAATTGGGAAAGCAAATTACAGGTTTTAGTAGAGTCAGTTTTGAAACTAGCTGTTTGTTGTACTAGCTGCTTCAAATGAACCTGACCTGTCCATGCAGGGGGAAGAGGTATGGATAATGGATCGTGGAGCCTAGCCCCTGAGTATTCTGCACTGAGCACCCTAAATGTTGGGCCAGACCTGGTGAAAACTGAATCTGTCCATTAACTTCCCTACCTCGCCATACAAATGATACACGCATTCTTCTGTCTCCTCCTTCACAGATCCTTCCTAGGACATTTTTAACTTGAGGATCAGTGTGTTGTATTTCTAGGATCAAGCTGAGATATTCTCCTTTGGGTTGCAGCAGAATTAGGAAGTGAGTTTTAGAAAGCAGAAACCAGACCCAGGTTTGTGGTATCCTGTGCTCAGGACGTTGTGTGCACTTTCATTTACACAGGTCATCTGCAGTACGAAGCAAAGCAAAAATAATTGCTAAGGAAAGCGTGGCTTTTTTTTGTTCTTCATTAATTCATATTCAGTGTATTTTCAGGAGGGTATAGTGATGTGCAAATGTGGTATGTTACTCTGTCACTTTCCATTCCATCGGCCTGTTTTAATTAAGCATATCCTGTTGTCCATCTTACTGAAGCCACATTTCCTGTCATGTCCAAGACAGTTTCTATATGAAAAAATAGAAAATTCTAGCAATTAAAATGTTCCTTAGACCTTTGCACAAAACCTTTTCATTCTCAAAACCTTGCAGGGCACGGATTTTTTTTTTCCTTTTAAAATCAAAAAATCAGATAAGGAAGGATAGTACAATCTAGCATTATAAAATTCAGCAATGAGTAAAGACAGATAAAGGAATAAACTGGGGCAAATGTGACAGTAAGAGAAAGGAGGAGTGCTAATATGGTGACCTGGCTGAAATGCATTTCTAAAGGTAGTTTAAAAATCATATAATCTTTCTTAGCCTTTTGATAAGTGAAGATAGGGGAGGGGGGGGAACCTCTCCTTCAGTGACGTTAGCTGAATGTCCACATCCTTTTAGGTATGAAGAAAGTGTGCTATGATTTAGTAAAACAGAAAACCTTAAATAGCAAACTCAGATTCATGAGCCTGCTAGAGATTGCATGATAAATCTTTCAACTTGCATATTGACCTCCTTATATTCTGATATACAACAAAATAGGGTACCCAACCCAGTCTGAAAGATGCTTACACCTTCCCCTGGGGTGGAGTAGTTTTGCTCTGAGTGCAGAGCCATGGCAGCCACTGATTTTAATTTAGCATAGGTCTGAATGGACCTTGTTTTCAAAATAACTCTGGCAAATCCAGAGCTGTTTTGCACTTGTTAGCACATTAATAAAGGTCTGACACACTAACGGTCTCCCGTTCATGCCTTAATCACCACACTGTTTCTGCTTCTGCCACTGTGATGGCTTGTTGCGATATTTCACCATTAATGTGAGCAGCAATCCATCACTAGGTCATCAATGAAGGCTGTGTGTCCTGCATTTTTTGTCATTGTTGCGGTGTCCACTGCCCAAAGCGTGTAATGAAGGGCATTAGAAGTCCAGATATGAATGGTTGCCTTTTAACCACATCTGTGTTTATCTCCAGATGCTTTCACAACAGTCTCTGGAGTAAAGAACAGATCCACTGCCAGTTCTGCCTTATAGTGCTCCAACGTACAGAACCAAGCCAGGAGTAAGGAAGGTGCAGATGTAACCTCACTGGTTGTATGTCAGGACCCAGTGTGAGAACCATGAAAACAAGATGCAGAGGGTGTTAAGTTTGACTCTGATGCTCAGTTTTCAACCCTGGAAGGTAGGTGTGGTATGCAAGCAGCACTCTGCATCCTCTGTGGGGAAGAGTTTGAGATCTGGCCATTTCCTTTTGCATTCTGCTCATGGAGCTGGCAGAGAAGAAGGTGTTTTATATGGAGATAAGCTATTCTCAGGCTTGTGAGACAAATCAACAGGGCTAAACTGTCCTGAGCTGCACAGGGAGGAGGTTGAGCCATGGTGGGAAAATTATCTGAATTTTCAGCTCTTCTTCCACTCCTAATTCCTTTCTTTCTGGTGAGTCTTTAGACCTGCTTGCTACATTCTGTTTTGTGCTCTTGCCAATATGACTTGAATTCTTTTTCATCACTCTCCTACCCCTCCGCTTTTTCTGGCTTAGCTCCACCAGGCCTTAATGTTCCACACCCATATCTAGCTGGACTGGTGAATTACAGCCTCAGTGCTGCTGTAGACATCAGGCCTCTTAAGTACCTATACAACTACCAGGAAAGCTGGTAAATGTCTTTCACAACAGATATTCACGTAAAGGAAGTATTAGAGGTTTGAAGGCTTTGTAACTTAAGAGGAGAAGCCTTAACTAGCAGAGTTGATTTCAGGAAGCAAACCCAGAAGTGGATGCAAATAGAACCAGATTAATGGGTAAAAGGACGGACGGACTGAGATGCATCTGGAGAAGTCTTTGAAATTCTCAAGGTCTCGAACTACTGCTGTGATGAGTTCTGTCTCCCTTACTACTCATTCTGTTACTTACTGCCTGATTGACTCTTCTGCTTCTTGGGTCTATTTTTCCTCTGTGTGTTTACTTGTTTTCAGCACTGCTTTCTTTCTTTTCATCTGTTCACCCTTCTAGGTAGTTGGGCAAAGTAGCTGGAAATGATCCCATGCTAATGAGAATCTGACATTGCCATTCACCAACCTGAAAATAGACCTTGAGGCACCACGCTGCATAAGAATCAGGTTGCCTAACATGGACACCATTTTAGTATAGAAAAAATTGTAGGGTGTAAAACTGGAACAGGCAAAACAATATTTAAAGTTCTTACATTGCCCTTATATGTATCCATGACCCATGGGTATTGACAAAGATGGGCTAGATGGGTCCTTCTTCAGTGAAATTCTTTAGGGATTGTCTTAATGCTAATAACAGCTTAATATTATTATAGACAGTTCTTTGTTAAATTGGTTGATTAATGTTCCCATTTCAGCTCATGTGCTATGAGTATTCCCAAACTAGTCATGCCTTTCGCAACACCTTGGCTTTGTGGTAGCATCAAGCTGTGGCTGACGTAAACTGTGCCAGTCAGTCTTTTCTCTGACTTTTTGTACTGAAATATCAAAGTGTGGTTCCCCACCCCCACCCCAAGTGATCACTTACAAGTTTGTATTGGTTTGCGTCAGTAAAATGTTACAGAAGAGCCCTTTGGTAATCAGTTCCTGTGGGTGTTCAGTGTAATGGGATTTGACTACCTTAACAAATAGATGTGCACAGATTGATTGCCTGAATGCAAAGCTTTGGGGGTAGCTGTGCTTTATCTGAATGGTCGTGTTTGTGGTTAAATGAGTCCATGTGCATACCTTGATACTACTAACGTTCCATAGTTCTCATTTGCCTGTGTGAAGAGTTTCATCTAGTTGATCAAGGAATAAATGCGCTTCTGTATGACTTTGGCCAGTATTAAACTGTTTAATAATTAGTCACAGTCATGTTAACAGTACATGGCCAGAAACTTAACTATCAGCAGTGCATGAATTTGTGGAAAATGTTGCTCGAATTGTGAATTACTCATAAACTGGAAAATAGCTAAACCTATTTGAAGTGGCTGTTGTCATCAGTCTGAGACACAGTTTAATATTTGCGACTCTCCTTTTGTTTCAAGTGTTTTCTTTTTTTTCTTTTTCCCTGTTAATAGCCAGCCTTCTCTTAGGCAGCAACAGATCAGTCAGAGCTTCCTCTTGTGATTTGAGTAGGAAGAGGGGAAAAAAAATAATGTTTGCTGAGTCAGTCCCTAGCAGGGATCTCAAACCCGCAGTATGAATTGATATCTCCCTGTCTACCAGGACCAAAAACTTAAAAGATGATTCTTTTGGGTGTCCACCTTAATGAACCTTAGTTTCCTGAGAATGTAGGCATTGCACTCCAGCAGGAATGTGACTCTCTCTCAACTTGGGTGCCCAACAATAGGAGCACTTCAAGTCATCATTGTCTCTTAGGAATTGACAGTCAATGCTCTAGATTGACGATTTACTATTTTTCTACATATCCTTCAGCTAGGTTCTAGTGACACTCATGTATTGTCACTTGATGCCAAACATTTCAGAAAGTCATTTGCGCAGATTTACCTACATCTCAAACTAGTGCAAGAAGCAGCGTTAAATGTCATTAACCACGACAACATGGTATCTAGATTTCCAGCCCAAATTTCAGACTTTATATATAGTGTACATTCTGCTATATGTGGGCATCAGGAATCAAGGAGCCTTATAAATTGCTATTGGGGTTCATTTTCAGAGTGCTGTCTGGCAACATAGCTGGGCAATTCTCATTAATATTAATAGGAATTTAGCAGATAAATCTCCTTGAATAACTTTTAGAAAATTTACCCTTAATGTGCCTTACATTTCAATAGGCTGAGCTGTGTTTTGAAATTACATTTGTGAAGGGTAATGTGGTAGATATAATAACAAGAGATATGCAAAGCCCAGTAGGAAGCATATTTCTACGTGACACTGGAGGTTTACAGTACTTTTAAACAGAGCATCCTAGAATACTATTAATTAAATCCCCTTTAACCTTAAGGGGTAATTTTTTAAAGTGATCCACGGGGGATTTGGCTGTTAAATTTCCATTAACGGTAATGGGATTCACAATATTACAATGCAAGTTCCCCACTAGCCATGCTGAAATTCTACCCCCTGTAGCAATTAATCATGCCTATTGGGCTTGTTAATGGAAGTATGAAGCAGATTATCTGGCTAATCATGATATGTGATCAATTGACTCTCCTGCAATTAATGATTGCTGAGTAGTTATAACCAACTCAGTTTTAGGATTTTATGGACAAGTGGCAGAAGACAGGGTGCCCCTGTCCATGGTTGTAAATGCCAAGGCTTCCGCAATTCACAGATAGCATGTACCAAGGATTGTAAGTGCTCCTTATATTTTCCTGTATTCCATCTCCTGGTGTAACAGTTTCCTGTTGCCCTCTGACTTGTATCCCTCCTATAAGGTCCTGCAGGTCATCCCCATAATGAGCGTTCTTTCCTTTATTGCCTTTACCAGGATGTTGCAGGTGTTGTGTTGGGGTTCTGTGTTTTTTCCCAAGCCAGGGACTGCACGTTTGCTCACATCCCTCCCTTCCTCTGTTCTGGGAATTTCAAGCTCCATTGTGAAAATAGAAAAGCTAGTCTGAATGGTGGAATGCTGTCTGTGCTGGAATGTGTTCGCGGCAGCTGCCTTGGCTCTATTCTTTAATCTATTTATTATTCTACTACCTGATAGCGTAGAGTCATTTACCCCCATTTTGTTTGCCCTGTTTTGCAAGCATCATTCTCTGATGTTGTTGGCTGGATGTAGCCTGTCAAGGTCAGAGTTAGAAAGAGAAAAACCACCAAGTTAAACATAAGGCTAACATATCAGCTAAAGAGTTCACTCCTCAGTGCTGCTGTACTTAAATGTTAAAGAGAGGAGACTATGAAATTTATTTATTAATATGCTTGGCTAAATCTAAGCCATCTAGCAAATTGGTTTGGGGGCTTTTTTCTCACTGCCATTCTGTGAAGGTTTAACATGTTACCAAAATGCAACTTTAGGCTGCAAACTCAACTCTTTGTGCGTTATAGTATTATGGTTAAAATAACTGGCAAACATGCAAATCCAGGAGTGCCATAAAAAAATCAATAGCATTTCTTCAGGCAGAACACTAATTTGTAGCCACACTGCATGACTGTCTCTTTTTCCTAATGAATTCTCCAGCGTGCAGAGGTGCACTAAACAACAAAGATAAATACTGTTGTGCAGAAGAGCATAATACAGATTTATAGCCTTAACAAAATACGGAGTACAGATGTTTTGCATATAACCAAGATTGGTTTATGAGCTTTTGCAAGCAGGGGTATCTGTATTCTAACTAAGGATTGTTTTTTCAATGGAACTTGAGATGAATAAAGCGATGGGAAACTTTTTTTGAATACATTTTGGCACTATCCAAATGGCAGTGTCTTCTATGTACCCCACTACAAGTGATTCAGCTCTTCTTGAGAGCCGTTTGATGATATAGGGTGAGTGTTGAAAAAGAAGTATCCTCAAGGTCACCTGAGCAACTTTGAAGCAGAGATGTCATTGGAAACCAAAGACTCCTACAAAAGCCTTTAGGCAGTTTTGAAAATCCCTCCCAGAATACATATTAAATTAGCCAGGCACCAACAGCTTTTCATTGCCCTACTCTGTCATTTGGCATGGAAATGTTTAGTGCCTTGATGTTATTTTTTTATATATTCACAAGCCTATTTCTGCAGAAATCCTGATTATTATTTTTTTTTCTTACTGGGGAAAATAAAACAAACTGCTTGTATTATGCTATGTTTCCGTGGGGATCCCTTCTAATGTACATAATATACAACAGCTGATGGCAAGTGATGATAAGTTGCCTATACCATTGGGAGCTCTAGAATGAGTGGTTTACAAAGCTGGGTAGGTAATGAAAGTCCATAAACAAGACACTCCGTGGAGCAGCAGAGTGACAGAATTTTGGCTCCAAGCTTGAGGCTCTTTGGCTGGTATTGGAAATCCATATAACATCCTTCCCTCCTGGCATCTGCTACTTTGAGAAGGTTCAGTTCCTTACAATAACAAATTCTAGCTAAGCATGATTGCAGTCTATGACCTGTGCGAAGGATGGCCTTGCTAGAGCATCTCATAACTAGGTCTCACTCTAGTGGGTGTTACAGGACGAGGCCTCCCTGGTCATTTGTCACTCCCTGACTCTAGGCAGGGTACATGCACTGATTTGTAGTTAATGCAGGTGATCTTTGTAGCCTTTCTGATCAATCCAACCTAATTAAAGGAGTAATTCTCTGGTTTTAGGGCCAATTTACCTTTCCAAGATGGTATGAATGCCTGCAGCTCAACTAATAATGAGATAACATCCTAGAGCCAATTAAGCACAAATGAATCAGTAGAGCCCATTAGGCCTGATAAAGCTCAATAAGAGGTAGAGCAGGTGTATTTTTCCCCCTCAGAAACTCCTGTGTTTTATGGAAAGTTAGAAAACTCACAGCAGCTTCTTACACTAGAATGTCAGGCTCTGCGTTCCTGAAAGCAGTCCATCTCCTTTAGTTTCAGCCAGCGTACTGATGGTTTCCTAAAGCTGAGCTGTACTTGTAAGGGGTTAGGGATTCAGAACAGCCTATATGTCATATTTTTCTGGATGTTGTTTTAGCAAATGTTCTTGCAGATCAGCCCTCATCTATGAAAAAGTTCTATTAATAAAACCAGCTGTGGAACAGGAAGACATAATGGTGTTATTTGTAACTGCAAAACACTTTCAAAGCACTATTTGTCATCCAAATAATTTACTAAATGGTTTCTGAGAAGAACTATTAATTAACTGGCAAGAATGAGCCACATTAACATTTGTTTATTGGGCTGTCTGTTAGCTTTGGGGGCTTGGACCAAAAGAGAAATTATGTGAAGAAACAGAGGGGTAAATTTTAGCTGTCCCCTCCATGGGGAAAACTCTGCAATTCATTCTGTGAAAGTTCCTTTGGATTAAGGCCAGATGTGAAGGTGCTGTGCAGCAGCTGCTCAAGACTCGGTTCAGCCCTCCTGTTGTCCCAGCTGATTCACGCTCCACCTAGCACAAAGCCCTCCAGTACAGCCCCTCTCTCCCGCAGCAAGAGCAGAGATGGGGTCCTGCTGTGCTGGTACATCGAGGCTGAACAAGTGGGCTTCTGCCTGAAGTACTGGGAGCTACCTCCACTGTGGCTCTGGAAATGCAGGCCTGCAGTCATTTGTGGGCATCTAATACTTATGGTTTTGTTGAGCCTGGTATGCAGACTTACTCCTTCCAGTGCTGCCTAGAGCCTCAGGTGCCACCATCAAAACAAGCAGGCTGTTCTTTATCATAACCACACAGGAACATCCCATGGCAGAGAGAGCCCACTGAAGTCAATAGATGTCTGGGCATGCTGGATCATGAGGTCCCCATCTTGGTTATACAGACACAGGTACCTCAAGGCTTTAATGTGGAGCTGATATGTTTTTTTTGGGGGGGTGGTTAGTTTGTTCTTCCCCCTCCCCTCCCCCCCCCAATTCTTAGCATTCACATATTTTACACTGTCTAGCTTTTTGCTTTGTTTTTAATGTTTTAAATGTATCTGATATGCTTCTGCATTCTAGAAGCAAATGGTTCTTATAAAAAGTGAGCTGCTGGAGCTGCTGCTGTTTTTACTAGAGGCGCAGGTAGAAGATCTTCTGGCAAGGGCTCAGGCCATTAGTACTATTCTTGCAGAATGAATTTGCACAAAAGCTTGTTATTTATGGCTAAATTCCATGGTACCAGAACGTAACATAAAATCTGGAATTACTGTGTAATGGGAAGCATAAGGAAACAGAGCAGTCCTGGGTGATTATGAATGACTTCTTTGCTTTTACTTCGCTGCCATCACCATAAGTGTCCTGGTTTGCATTGCTCATGGCTTGCAGTAGCTTTTGGAAGCCTCTCTTGATAGACTTGGTGTGATACCTCTATTTCTGCTGTATCCCTTCCCTCCTGACATTTAAACTAACAATTATGTTTGATAATCCCGTATCAGTAACTCAACATCAGAAATGAGCATCTCAACAACCTCTCCTTAGAACAGAAATTCTCTTGCTCTCCAGGCCTGAGTCACAACATATCTGTTGTCCCTCTTTAGATTGGTAAATTTTCTTTCTTTCAGTACCAAGAGGTTCCAATGAGAAACAATTTAATGGATGTATTTTAATTAGATATTTAATACTGTGCAAATCAATTTGACTGGAAGGAAGAAAACATTGTCAGTGTGATTTAATGTATGCATTTGTTTTTTCTTCTGCAACAGGATAGATTTGAAGCATTGATTCTATCTATAATTTGGGTTTTCTCTGAGTTAACACTTTAATAATCACTATAATAAAATAATAAAAGTGACATTTTTTTTTCAAGTCCTTCTCTCATCTCTGATTCATTCACAGGTATCCATGTTTCTGTTATATGTTGTCTTTTGGCAGATCATTATGGTTTGTTTGTTCAAAGGTAACATGGTATTTGTTTATATCGGAGGAAACACATTGATGTCGTAGGAACTCTTGTCTTACATGCCACTTTGCCTGTAACAAACTGTATATAATCGGAGTAACTAACAGCAGTAACAGCAGCCTTCAGTGTTCACTTTATGCATCGGTTGATTCTGCATCACCAGGGTTTTGCTCCCACTGGTACGACAGACAGGAAGGGAAGGGTTTTGCTGGAGGTTCTTAAGTGCCCTTGCAAGGCAAGCCAACCTGAAGCCATGTTAGTGTATGGAATGAATGCAGTTAAAGGCTGAAGTGAAACGGTTTGTTAAGCCAGCATAAATGACCAGAAAATAATTACATGACATTAGTAATCAGTCCCCATCCAATTACAAAATAATGCCCATGCAATGCAGCCAACATCTCAGCTTCCTCTACTTTCAAGCTTGAGGTAGGATCTTTTTCCAACCTTTTGGCAGGCATTGGCACATTCTCCCAGCTCCATTTCCTCTCTGGCAGATGTGAAATACATCTCATTTCCCCTTAGTCTGTTTTAACTGGTGGCAGCAAGGTTGGTTGGAGATGTATCTAAGAATATTGTATGGCACAAAGTATTGTGTATTTATTTCTACCATACATGTAAAGCCTTGATTTGTTCTTGCATCCAAATCATCAGTGGAACAAGATGAAGCAATTTGGTTTTCAGTTTTCCATTTGAAGTGAAAGAATAAAGAAGGAAAAATATCCTGTGTTTACCTGCATGCTTCCTAAAAAAAAAAAAAAAAAAAAATTANAAAAAAAAAAAAAAATCGCCACACAGTGGCAGCCTTTGTTACTGTAATTCAGCCAGTTAGAGTGGGTTAGGAAAGCCACTTGTGAGTTCGAACAGGCTGTTCAGAACAGGGATATTAGTATATAATATAAACCTTGGGCGCAATCCACTGAAATTGTTCACGTGGAATATCCATAAAGTCATTAAATGGTTTCTCTTGGCATGTGCAATGTGATCTGCACTGTTCTTTTCATATAGGTAAAAAAATAATAATAATTGAATATTTTAAATCTCAGCAGAGCCAGTAGTGATGAGTCTTACGCTTCTTTGTCATGTGCAAATGGGAGAAGACATCTATCTGCATGATGAGCTTATTAAATTGATCTATGACATTTGTTTCAAGAATGAGATCTAAATTAGAAACATAATGGCATGTTAGTTTACAGGTTAACTTTTCATTAACACTTTATAGATACATCTTATAAGCAGGTGTTGTGGACAGTAATTCTAATTCCAGCCTAGGTGGTCTGGTCAGGTGCACAAGCTCACAAGCTTCATTCAGGACATTAGGGCAGCAATAACCAGTGCTGCAGTCTTGTTTGCGGAGTTGTATGTATTTGGTTGTTGTGGATTTTGTTGTCATTGTGTTGTTGTTGTTGCTTGGTGGTTGTGGGTTTTTGTTTGGTTGTTTGTTTTTTTTTTTAAACAGATCCTGGATGGGATGCAGTAGGCTGGGAAAGTGTGAAGGAGTTTTATGTGCATTTGTTCCAAGTGTCCTTAATGAAGTTGTTTTCCTTCTTGTCTTTTGTCTCAATATGTTTACTAACTCCAGTTTTAGGTTGCTTTTCCAACCAGCATAAATGCATTTCACTGTTCAGTGTTTCAAAAAAGGTAGCAGTAACCTATTTACTTGTGTCAACACTAAAGACTAAATCACTCCTCTCAGTTACACGTCTGTGACAGATTTCAAAGCGTTTTCAGAATTTGACACATCTCTTCAGAAGATGTTAAAGAAGCTAATGTCTTGCTGATTTCAGAGAGTGAATCAATTCAAAGTGTGAAGCTAGCAAGTATTTGCAAAGTGGCCCTAGGTTGCTAAACCAAGATCTTCAGTGTAAAGCCGCTTTACACATGAATTAGAACTTTCACAGTAGTCTAATATGTTTATTTAACTGCATACATTCACTTTGATATCTTTTAAGTAAATCAATCTTAGTTATCCCTGTGTTGGCAAGCCCTAAAATATCTGGCTTAAAAGGAAAAGTGTGTGTTAGATTGGGTCCTTTACCACTGAAACCCTTAAGTGGATTTCCTGTTGTGCTAGGGCCATGTACTGGGCTGGTGGCAGTGGGCTAGGTTCAGTGACTTTGTCCATGGACAAACTTATGTACCAAACATCACAAGGATATCTGAGGGTTCTAGAGTATTGATCTGGTAGGGAAGAACAAGACAGTTTTTCCAGAATGAAGAATTTACATGACAAAGGCTGTATACCTCTAAAAGCTACTGCAAAAAACAATGTGCTAAAGTAGCATCATGAGATTCTGACCCAGCTTATTCTCTCATGGGACTAACTACATGTAATATCCTCCATAGATCTTTTTTCAGATTGACAAGAGAGGCAAAGGAATTAGAGGAAAAAGGGGGATGGCAGTATTACCTGCCAAAGGTCATGCAGAAGGCAACAGGGATGGTGGTGGGATGGTCAGACAGCCCAGGACTCCTGGACATCCCATGTGGTCACATCAGTCCCAGTCTTGATTTGTGGCTGTCAAATGTAAAATCACAGTGGTGAGGCATGGGCATGATCCACATGAGGACACGGGTGAATCTGAGTTGCATTCTGCCTTCAGGTTTTGCAGACTTAAAAATCTGATTGTCATCTTTTTCTCCCCATGTCCTCGGCTATTTATTCTCATTCTGTGTTTTGACAACCTCAGTCTTCCTTAAGAACTTCCAAGCATCTGGGAGAGTAAGAAATATGGTAGCCTAACCTCTGAAGACAAGTTTCTATCTAGCATGAGAATCAGCTAGAAGTTCTGGACTATAAATTTTATTCTTGCCATTAGAGCTGCAAACCCTCAGCTGAAGATGGACCAAAAAAGAATAACATTCAGACTTTTGAAAAATGACCTCTGATTTACAGTGGTGACACAAAACTAAGTACTGAGTTATCAGCACACTCATCATTAGATTTAGTGCAGTATTTCAAGCACTATAGTGCAGTATTTCAAGTTTTTTTGTTTTCCAAGTATTTTTTTCCCAGGTATTATTTTTTCAAGTATTTCAAGCGTGGGGATTTTTTTTTTGAATGGTGTTACTGTGTGACTTTTGTGCGGTCTAGTATTTCTTTTCATGCACCTCAGATATCCCTTTGTGCAAGTTATTACACGTCATTCCCATTAGGCTTTTATTTACCTGCCCTGTGTAAACCTGCTGATACCGCTTTTTTATTGCCGAGATGTCCTAAAGCTCTGTTATGGCCAGTGATAAAGGAGTTATGTCTGATTCTCAGTTGAGACATCAGCGTGATTTCCTTGAAATCAGTAATGAGATGCTAGTACACACTAGCTCAAGGTGTACACTGGGAACCTGTGATGGGTCCAGATTCATGTTCCGCTCAAATTTCATTTATTCTTCAAATTTTGTTAAAAAAGGCTTGTGTGAAATGTTTCTGCCTTAGCAAGCTGAAAACTGTTGATGTTTTTCCAGGCATGGTCCTTTTAGAACTGTAATCCTGAAGAAAGCTGAAAGGTGCGAGACTGGCTATTTCTGTATTCATGTACCAGTGAATCAGAACAGCTTGAATTTAGTGCCAGGTTTTCAGACAGCTTGGAAGTGCCTCATGCATTTGGAACTCATGCTTCACGCATGTGCTTCTCACTCCTCCACTTGCTCAGAGGACAAACCTGTCTAGTTTGCACCTTGTGTCCACTGAGATGAGAAATACAGCCTTGTAATATTTATTTTTGCCTGCTGAAATTGCCCTAATGGCATCTTCCATGTTGCTGACTTGTGGTTTTATTTTCAAATTGAACCTCCTGTTCAGTGTGACCACTCTTTCCTTTTTTAAAGACCATGTACACACTGGATTTCACAAAGGGTGGTGTGACCCAGTGCAGGAGTTGGACCTGGGCTACTTGTCTCCACTGTGCTGGAAATGGGTCAGTTCCCAGGTCTATGGCTCAAGGAGAAAACGAGCTGTGCTGAAGAAAATGCAAGAGAAATAAACTCCATATGACTTTCATCAAGATGCCAAGATACTTCCTATTTTCCAGTGTCAGCTTTGACAGAAGGGTCAGGTTTGTTGATCCTGCTTTATTTCGCAGGGTCTGGTAACAGTAGTACGGGACCATGCAGACACAATTAAAACCAGAGCTGTTAGAAAATTTATATTAAAGTAGAAATTGAGGAGGAATTGAGAAAGCAAGGAAAGAGGAGTTGGTATTTGGGGGGCTTCAAAGGAAAATTACTTCAGGAGCCACAACGCTAATTTTTTTTTTTATTCAGTGTCTCTGCATTATCCTTCTGCCTTTTGGAACATCCTTGAACATTACAGTGGCTGAAACTGCTGGAGGGGAACAGCATGAAAAATAATCACTTTATAAGAAGTGATGACTGATACCCAGCAGCATCTTGACGACAAACACAAATCCCTCACGCAAAAGAGAGGTACTCAAATAAGGCAGTATGCCTGCATGACACCACGTCCTGTTGAATGAAGCTTCTCTTGTAAGCCCTGCCCACTCGCTTGCAGTAGATAAATACTACTAAGCCTTTTCAAAGAAGCTTTATTTTAAAAAAAAAAAAACAAAAAAACTGCAATTTTGGCTCCTTGCCCTGTTGAATGCCCAAGACATATTTTGACAGGCAGCCAGTAGAGACAATTCAGGAGAAAAGTAAAGGCCAGGTCCTCTGATAACGTAGATCCATCTGGGTTGATTGCTAGCCCAAAAAATCAACTGGAGTGGAAACAACAAAGTAATTTTTTAATGTGTTAGATGCCATCCTGGCTTGCAGTTTAGTTCCTCTCCCTTTCTCTCCTCCCACCCAAGCACGTGTGCAGTCACACATCTGTTTCTTTATAATACTAGACATGCATCTGATTTAAGGGAAGATCAACAAAGAGGGTGAGATTTTCCAGATGACACTCAATGACCTGGAAGTCCAAATCCCATTGAACTTCTGCTTGGAAATTTCACCAGTAGAAATGTGGCCGAAGTTGTGCCACATTCTCCTTACGTGGAGTGTGCAGTACTGTAGCACATCTCAAGCTTGATTTCATGTTTCTATTGCTGCTTTTGGAGAGGTCTGTTCAAATGGAATAATCTGGAAGCTAGCACTGTAACGTTTTCCTTCAAACAAAAACTTTGTGGAAGGATGCTAAGAGTTGCCTACACACAAATATACCCTAAAATTGTACGTGTACATGTACAATTCATGCAATTTTAATTTTTTGTTTGCATACACATTTCTGATACTAGTCTAAAATGAGTGACAGGAAAAAAACACTTCCAAAAGTGAAATGATCTGTCACAGACATGCAGCCTGCTTGCCCTTTCAGTTTTGTGAATAGTGATGCGCGCACCGTTTGGAGTGGAAATTGCAGTAGAAAGAAAATTATTTAAAAATAATAATAATCCTGTATATTAAAAATTTCTATGTAGACTGTCAGAGTAGAAGATTAGAGTACTTGCTGTGTACATCACTTGTTCTTTAAATGGATCAGAGAAGCTTTGGAAAGGACGCCAACCATATTGCCTAGATGTCAGCCAGACGCTTGAACAGACAAAGCTGTCGTGGTTTTGACTGGGATAGAGTTAGTTTTCTTTGTAGAGGTTCACACAATGCTGTGTTTTGGATTTTTTGTGAAAATAGTGGTGATAATGCACTGATGGTTTTTTTGTTTGTTTTTTTGTTTGCTGAATCTTTGGGGCTTTGCCATCAGCAGAACTTACTCTAAGTTGAATTCAGTCTTTAGAGATAACTTCAATGCTATATGATTCCCTGGGATTTAAAACAAACAAGAAAATAAAACAAAAAGCCAAGCAGGTCTTATTGTGTTTGGGAAGACAAATGAGATATTTATTTAAAAAAAAAAAAAGTAATTTGAAACCCCTCACATCAAAATTCAGGCCCCAATTCAGCAAAGTCCTGGAGTACCTCCTTACTGTGAAGCACTTAAGTCCCCTTGATGTCAACAGGAATTTGAGTGCCTGGTTAAAACTAAGCACATGCTTAAGGGCTTTGCTGCATGGAGATGAATGCAGGCATGCTGTGAAGCATCCGGTCTTGGCTTGCAGAATGAATGCCTAAAAAGAAATAGCAAGTGACACATTTGAAAAATGTTGTGGTGTTATTCTGCACAAAGGCACAACAAAGTAGTTTGTGGGAAAACAGCAGGGAAATGTTCTAACCAACCTGGCCCTCCACTACAGCAACTAGGTACAGCAACTAGGAAGGGATAAAAGTAAGGAAGGGGACCTTAGCTGGGAAGGAGGAAGGAGCATCAAATCCGTTCTTCGAATTAGGAAGTAGAATTGAATAGGAATATCAGCTCCACTGCTTTCTCTTTGCTTAGATAAACATTGAGCTTTCAGGGAAGGTCCTCGCTTTGTTTCATTTATTTTCTCTGTTTGTCTGTGAGGGCAGTGAGCACTTCAAAGCAGACGCTGTTTTTCCTGTGATGTGTTTACAGTGCAATGATGCCCTCATGTGATGCTGCGCTGCCAGGAGTGATGGTGTGAACAGCCGTGCACCTTCTGAGAGGCAGAATGGTTTGAGCTTGTGTTCCTCGAGATGAATCTAATCATGAAATGCTGCCTCTGGAGATGCAGGAGCCCAGTTCAAACACTACTGGGCTTTGTTATGCTGGGTGGGTCATGCTACCTGTCCTCTAACTTCAACCTAGAGGTGCTGGCTTTCTTGAGGAGCTCACCTGAGGTCAGGAAGGTCACAATCATTTTAAGGACCAGGTTCACCAGAGATATTTCCTTACCTTACAGAACTGTGCCTGAGAAATCGGGTTATTAATATTTGAAGCTCATAGCTTACTCTGTTGGAACGACCAAACAGTAAGGAGGATGCTGACAAGTCAGATTTCTCCTCTGAAGAACTTCGCAACAGCTGGATTTTTTTTCTAATGCAACATTATCTTTCAGTAAAGATGGGCTGAGGAGGGAAGTGTTTTGATTTCTGTCAGGCAAAGCTCTGTCAGTTTGTGGCACTTATCTCCAAGTGGTGTTTTCTTGCTATGTTCTTTAAAAGATGAAGCTCTTTTCTGAGGCATCAAAATACTTCACCCACATTGCTACAGCCACTCCCTGTGGAGTTTGTCACTCTTCTCTTTTGAAGCATTCTGCAGGTTATATCAGAACAATGAGAAATCTGTTTTGTTTCTAGGTTTTTCAGCCACAATTTTTCTTTTAAATTGCTGTGTTGTCTTCATTCTGCACTAGGCAGAGTAAGGAGACTATCTTACCATCCACATTATTTATGGCTACATTTGCATTGTAATGTCACGCTGTTATGCCGCGATGTGTGACTGAATGAAAAAGAGAAGGTGTCTGCTGGGATCTTTGTTTTGTAAGTGCCAGGTACAAAGGTGTGTGGGTCCATGAGTGGATTTCTATGGAAAGAGCAGTAGTAAAATAGATAGAGAATCATGCACTTTATAGCTGAAGCCACAGAAAGAGTGTTTTATTAGTTGATGTACATACGTAGAAGAAGTAGAAAACAGAAAAAGTAAGAGTTTTATGAGCTCACAGAACTTTCTTCCAATTATTTTATCCCTAAACCATCATGGTTACAGCATCACTATGGCATAATTTTATAGCAGGGATGCAACTTAATTTATATCATTCAGCTAAGGAAAAGGAAAATGAGTAAGACATCTTCTATGAAATTCTACAGCCTAAGTCTGCTTCTAAAGAATATAAGTGGAAATATCAGATTTTATTTTCCTGAACCCATTTCATATTTACTTGAGTTTTGAAGAACAGCTTGTAGGAACACCAGCACCATGGTGTGGCGTGACTGAACACGGTTGCCAGAGGAGAAGGTGCTTGGGCTGTCACAGCACCAAGCAGTGACACGTGGTCTGATGTCCAGTGCTGTCATCCCTGCAACAACTAATTCCATTCAACCAGCTTCCTAACTGCCACCTGTCAATGCCAAACGTTTGTTTGGCAGCAATGTGATTGCCACGTTGATACTGTAAGGCTTTAAGAAGAAGAGAAATAGAGCAGTGTCGTGTAAGTACTCTATCCTCAGTACCTTTTGATCCTCACTTTAAAATTTCATAACTAACTGACAAATGATGCTACAGGCGTTTTCAGCAAATACAATATATTGTTCTTAGAAGAACTTTTATCATTTTAAAGCCATGATGTTTCTCTCATTTTTTCTCTTTTCTTTCACTTTCAGGAACCAGATGCTTTATGTTTATAGATTCAGCTTCTGTATTTCAGCTGATGAAAATGTATTTTGTTTCTTATCATCTGAGTGCAATAGTTGCCTGCAAGTGTGCCAGTGCTACTAATCACCTCAGTAACAGGACAGCCAAGCACTTCCAGTGCTTCTGTGTTTGTAGTTATATATTTTCACATCAACAGATGGGCCAGCGTAACATAACTTAGAGCAAACTGGTGCCCAGGGGACCACCTAGCAGCTGGGGAGCCAAATGGCTTGGTTCTCTCCAGGGCTGCAAAGAGGCAAGAGAAGCTGGTGACTAAATGACTTCTCCTCCCAAACTTCAGTGAATCTCCTCCTTCGTACCTACTTTAGAGTGAAATTCTGCTCTCTTAGAACTTGGTATCACTTTTCATTTTGATATAGGGAAACGCTGAGAAAGTAGTAGTGTGGAGCCACATTACACAAAGGGGAAGTTCAGAATTGCCCCGATCCTACCCTGGTGCAGGTAAGGCCTGTTTTGTGGCTGAGGATGGCTGAAAATGGTGAAAGCCATAAAAACTGTAATGTTCATCACATATAAACAGTTTAAATTGCAGTCCTTGAAGATCAGAGACTTAGAGAAATACAATATACTTCATTCTTGGTGTAGATGTCATCTATTGCTGACATAAAATACTGTTTTGTCCTAATATGTGTTTTGTTCAAATTGCTAGGAGTAGTAACCATTTCATAGAATGGCACCTCAGTTAAGGCAGAATTATATTTAATGGCATGTGCCCGTATACTTGTGATGATCCATCTGATGAAAGGCAGTGGTTACAATACGACGCGCTGCACAGGATGGTGAAGTGTGCAGCAGCAAAAAGTGGGGCAGCGCCCATGGCCATCACCTTCTTGCTATTCTAATCTGGGGAATAACTATAGGTGGCTGAAAAGAAATGCATTCATTGACCCCTCTCTCTTTAAGGTGTCCCACATTGGCAGTCTTCAAACTGAGGCACCCCAATAATCAGTGATACCTGGAGGACCTTCTTTAGTCCGAGTTAACGCCTCGTTCTGCCTACTTATCTGGAAGCAGATGGTCGGTATTGTGCTGTTTTAAAAACAGAAAAGCAAGATATTTAATTTCTACAAATCTTTCTCATCTTCTGAACCAGTTTTATTATCTGCCCTCTACATATAAGTACATTGAGATGAGGGGTAGTTTATTCAAATACTCTGTTTTTGGTAGAACAAAGAATTCAAGCAAGATCTCCTTCTCAGACTTATAAAAATGCCCTACCCACAAGGTTATGCTGTCTTCTTACATATGTAATTATGCATAGTTAATACCCATGAAATCAGTACCTGAATTTTCTACAGTCTCTTTATGATCCTGAGACATGTTTTTTCAGTTTCTTGCTTTAGAAAACACATTTTATTTTGACTTCTTTCATAGTTTCTATTAGAAGTAGTCATGGTTTGATATTAATATTTGCAGTGCTTTTGACACAGTATAAGGCATGAATATCTGAAACCAGCTCGCCTTTGTATATTTTGTCGGCAATTTTATGTCATTTCTCTTGCTGAGCAAGGGAATTTATTCTGAATACAAAATGACTGTAAATTCTTTTTAAAAACTGTTTCTTGTGTGGCAATTTGTAGAAGTTGTGAAGTATCAGAGAAGTGCAACGAGGCAGGGTTTTTCACTTTTGTTGATTAGTACATTTTTTGCTAACTTAGCCTACTTTTGCTAAGCTTAACACTTTGGACAAAATTGTTCATAACATATCACATTTTACAAATGCTGTTGCTTTGATTTCCACCTCCCCCATACCTCCCCACTCCCCGGTCAGATTTAGAGTGTCCTTCACTGATTAATTACTATCTCTAAATAACAAATGAACCATGTTATATACGTAAAGGACTCAAAATTCATCAAAACAAAAGATGAAGACTTGCTCTTCATTTGAAATTGTGTAATCACAGTTATGTTGAATTGTGCTTTGATTAAGTAGAATATGATTACAGAGATCCATCACTCAGAGATGCAACAACATCCAGGACAAGCACAGACTTAATTCCATCCAAACGCAACAAAAGTTTTTGAGTTCCTGCCCATGTCATGAGGAAAGCTTAAAGTTGTGTATGCGTTTAAAGTTGTTACAGACTATTGCTTTGAAGGAGCAATTGCAGCCTCTGTGCTACTGAAAGAACCAGGCAGGTTAGACAAATGTTTTGTGTAGAGAGAGACTTCCCATTTCAGTCATAGGGCCATAGGCATGTGGCTTACCCACCTAACTTGTCATGCCACAGGCATAATTAGTATGATTTTCCACACTGCACATTTGTGATAAATGTGCACAGCAGCCCTGAAATGAATAGAAAAAAGATTATCCATTGCACGTGTAGTTCTCCAATGGTACAAAGGCTGTGTAGCAGCTTACCTGTATTTTTTTTCATTTTTCTTTTGCAACTGGAGAAATGGGTGGTGGAGTGGGATGTGGACAGGAGGAGAAACACGGATCCTTTGTTACCATAGTACAAAATGCAGACGACTTCTAATACTCAACTGGGATTGAGTATCTCAGGGCCACAAAAATGTAATCAGTTCCTTGTGGACATGGTATCCAGAGCCGGAGTGGAGAACAAGGGCTGATATCTTGCATTCTGTTGCAGATAACATATTACATGATCTCCTGTTTGGATTTGTCTTATGAAGCTGGTCAGAGGTTTGGTTTGAAGCATTTTTCAATCCAGGATGAGGGATTGAAAATACCTCCTCCTAGGTGGTTTTTACGTCAATGAGAACTTTTTCTTCAGAGCTCTTAAGTTGAAAAACTGAGAAATAGAGTTAAAGCCTACTAACCATACTGCTTCCCTGACAGTATAGGATCATCCTCTACAATACAATTTCTTCATTGAGGGTGGGGGGGGAAGTAAAATATCATTTTGAAGTACATTTTATTTAAGTTTAGAAATGTGAAACTTCTCACTACAAAGCTGAGGACATCATCTTAACTACTGGAAAAGGCCCATAAGACAAACTGCAGAAACATACTATTAGTTTTGTTAGCAACAGGCTTGTTTTTGCATATGCTGAAAATACAGGCTTTGTGGGTTCAGCTGTGATAACAAATCAGGTGAGAGAAGAGGAGCACTGCTTTGTAACACACAAAAGCCATTCTTGCGGCTAGCTGCTGCCTTTAGGCTTGTGTAGTTTCAGACTAACTTCACTCAAGTCAATAACTTTATTGTCAATTTACAGCAGCCAAGCTGAAAGTACAATTTAGTCTTTTGTTGTATGAAAGGCATCAGAGGAAAAAAGCAAAGGAAATGGGGGATATAGACTGTATGACAATGATGCATTGTAAGGCACACTTCCTACAAAGCATCAAAAGGCGAGTGTTAAGCACTTAGGCAGCTTTAAACGTAGAGAGGCATTGATGACTGAAGCATGGACATTTTCACAGGCAAGGAAGCCTTTTGCCCTCTGTGACTCTTGAAGTTCTCATGGAAACATTCCTTATGGTTTTGTGAAAAGAGGCAAATTGTTACAGGGCATCAAAGTAGGTGCATAATGGAAAATTTTACTTGCGCAAAAGATTCATATAATTCACTTATGCTTGGGTTCTTGTGTGTTACTGGGCTTTCGGATGTGAGAAATAACCCTCACAAGTTGTTGCTACTATTGTGACCCATCCTTTTTTCATTCACATAAGCCATTTTTCTTCCTTACCTTTCTAGTTAAAGCGTATTATAACTATTTGATCTGTTACAAGCTGCTCAGAGGCATGAAAGGATGACACTTCTCCAAACTGAAGTTATGTTTTTTCAAGAATGCTGATTTTTATCTTAGGGGTGGGTTACAGTATTTTCAGTTACAATGAAATCCAAAGATCATCTCTTTGCATATTTATAGAAGTCAACATCTGAGTGCTCAAGAAAGTTCTCGCCAAATTAACTCCCACTATCACAAATCAGTGTTTTCAGGCTTCAGCTGAACCAAAAAGGTGAGAGATTTGTTTCTGTGCTTTTTCCAGCCCCACTGTTCTGACGAAGAGCAGTCTTTGGAAAGCTCATGCAAACCAAACCCATCAGTCGGACAATTTCAGGAGCTCTGCTTGCCTCTTCACTTTAGTTCAATGTGTTATGTCTGTTGTGAAAAGGATTAGTAATTCTTCATTGATGGATGCATTGCTACAGCTCTGCCAAATCTGGGTGGGCAACCAGGTTGTACTGGCTGGCTCTGCAAGATCGCTGATCTCCATCCTAAGTATCAGCACATACCCCAGACTGCTACTCGCAGGCATGGAGCTTTTCTCCCTCAAGCGTCTTTGGCCTGACTTTATTACCAAGAGGCACTGCTTACAGTGTGCCACTTTCTTCATAAAGTTTATTAGGTATTAAATTGTTTTATTGGGTATTAAATTGGTATAGAGCATTACATTCCAGGCTACGGTAGCTATAAAGATTTCAGTGGCAATTCATGAGATTCATGGAAAATTAGAGACAGCAAGACTTCCTAGGTAATCAGAAAAAGCAAAACCCACCCACGTTGTATGTACTGCCTGAGGTAATGACTGCTAATGAGATAAGTGTGATGTACAGTTCTGTTATGAAAATTGCATAAGTAGGAAAGATAACAGGTTCTTCGGTAGGTCTTCACATGGGTGTTTTCAGAAGCACACTTACTTATTCGACTTGGTGTTAAAAAGGTGTTTTTAACTCCTGTTAACACTGGAGAGCCACTACAAGTGAGGAAGAGCTACAGCCTAACTGGGTCACGGTATTGGCAGTGAATTGTTAGGTCAAAAACCTATAAGGCACTTAAATAGACTCTTAATTTTAGCCATGTGAGTGGTCCTGTTCTAGTCAGTGGAATTACACAGAGCTGTATAATTAGGCAAGCGGTCAAGCACTTGACTGGATCTGGAACTACCGGCATCTGCAGATTGCATTTCTGCCCTCAGTTATGCCACTGCATCAGCACAGAAGGCAAGAAGTGGTTTCCTAGTGATCTCAAAGGATATAAAAGTGGAGATTTCTAGTAGATGGAGTTTTCCTTATGTCAGCAAAGGCAAAATAGGATCTAATGGTTAAAAATGGAAAGGAGTTTAGAAGTAAGGTCCAAGGTGGGATAATCCGCAGAGTTACAAGGAATGCCCATGGACCTGCCTCTGAGGCAGCTGGGGAGCTGCCTGTGAACAGTTATTGCAGAGGCTACAGGCCCAGCAGGATGCTGGGTCCCCAGGCCCTCTGCACCCTGCAGCTCCAGAAACTGCATTTGGAGGTAAGCGTGTCAAGCAAGCGTATCTGGAGTATGCCTCGGGACTGTCCTCCAGGGGCATGCAGAGTTCCTGGGAGTCCTGCACTGTCACTGACAGGGGCTGAGAGGTGCCTTTGCTCTCTGCCTTTCAGAGGTAGTTGGGTGATCTGGATTTATAGAGGGGATTGGAGAGCAGCTCGCTTCACCTGGCTTTTTCCTTGTTCCACCTGTAGTTGTTTTTGTTTGGTTTGTTTTTGTTTTCCTTAGCATCGTATGATGAGTGTCCTTATGGGTTAGCTTAAAAATAAAATTTCCACTTTCTGTTTGGAGAAGGAAGACATTTACAGAACGTGCTCAGTTCTGGCCATGGTGCCTATTTAGTCGTAGCTGTTGCTTACTGCCTACTCTTGAGTTTATTAATATAAAACCATGACTGTACCAGTCTCAAGTGCATTAACTTTGTTCTGCTAGATAACTTGTGGTTTACTGCACATCCTTAGTGATGACAAGCAGAGGAAGGTGTTTGCTGTTATCTTGGACTACCAGAAAGTGATGCAGTACACATTCAATATTTTTCCCCTTGTGAAGGAGTTATTCATCTCCATATCTCCTCTCCTGTAGTTATAAGAATAGTAGCCTGAGAATTCTAAGGAAAGAGGTATTGTTTTAGGAAACTCTAATTCTGCATCAAAGGGTCATTGGGCTGGAGTTAGCCCAGTTTAGGAAGCTTGCACAATAACTCTTTAACATATAAAAATTGTATATAATTTATAAAAATTGAAAGAGTTTGCTGATTGGCAGAGTTTCTGTTGAGCTGTGGTATTTTCTTGCTTCACAATACTTTGTAAATTTGATATGTGAGCTTAAATCCCCCAGCTTATAGCTGACTTCTTCAATTAAACTGGCTAATGGAGGGTCAAGATCCTGACCCAGCAGCTTACACAGCCCCATAAGTTCTGCATGAGTTTTTTAGTAGGTTTAAGAAGATGCCTAGCCTCACTACAAAAAAAAATATGGTAGTACAGAATTTGCTACAGTAAGCCAGTAAGCTGTTCAATGGTAAATTTTCTTTATTGTTTAAAATATATATATATCTATTCTGAAGTCAGAATTTCTCTAGCATTAGCTACAAATTATTAGATTTCATTATGTCTTTTTCTGCTGTATTAAAGAGCTAGGATCAGGAATTTCTTCCCATGCAGCTAGTTAAATATTGTTATCAAACCATCTCTTGAGCTTCTCTCAGAAAATAAATTGGGCTTCTTAAATCTCTCTGTATGGCATATTTTTAGATTTAAAAACATGCTTCTGCTATTCAGAAGGAACACTAGGGAAGTGCAGTTAATTTTTCACCTGAAGACAAGTACATTTTCTTGGTCCACTGGCACAAATTTCATTCCACCTGAAGTTTCAATACTTTGACAAGTGCGGGTTTACTTGCAAAGTTTTTTGGTGATCTCTGGCTACCTCCTTTAGGTGCTCCGCTCAGTTGTGTCGCCTGTCTATGCGCACGAATGCAGGTAGACATTGAATGCATATGACATTCTCTCAGGGGAGTAGATGGTGCTACTGAGCCCTCCCCAAGGACTTCACATTGCATTTTGACGTGAATCATTGCAGATATTGGGAGACAGTATTTAGACATCTTTAAGAATAGTGTCTTTGTATTCACATAACTTATATGTATCTGTCAGCATGTGAATTTATTAGCCTCTTTAATGGGGACTGTCAGTAATCACCAGCTCTCATCAGGAAGGAGGAGCCCA
This sequence comes from Chauna torquata, assembly GCA_013399475.1. Lineage (NCBI taxonomy): Eukaryota > Metazoa > Chordata > Aves > Anseriformes > Anhimidae > Chauna > Chauna torquata. Next base: position 168,107 of record VXAL01018908.1, read on the forward strand.
GTTAAACTACACTTTCTTAATTGGAAGACAGCAGTTCATTACATTCATCACGTTTCACACAGACTGCTTGTTTGATTTGCTTGCTCTCTCACTAGATCACACACGCGGTCCCTCAGCAGCCTGCCCGCATGCAGCGTGCGGCCCTGGGGAGCCCAGCTGGTGGGGGAGGCTGTGTATTCACTGGAGCACTGGCCTTGCCCCTGCATCCTGGTTCACCTGGGGCTGTCAGAGTTTCTCAGCTCCTGATTGCTGCAAGAACACCAAGCAGGATTTCCTTTCAAAATAATAAAGGTGAGAACTGGATTGAACACAAGTTTTGAAATACTAAGCAGAACTGGTATCTCCTGGCCAGAAACCCTGCAGAGATCTATTAATGAGTAAAAACTCTCTGCCGGTTGTACGCAGAGCCTCAAACTAAAAGTGCATAGAGTGACCACAGCTGGTTGTGTTATGATAATCATTTGGCTAAGACACTGAACCAAAAATTGGAAAGTCTGAGAACATTTGTCTCTGCCATAGATTCAGATGTGACTTTGTAGAAGACATTTTAATTCCCTGTGTTCAGCTTTTTCTCTACAGCAGATGGGAGGAAATATTTCTTTCTGCCCATGTCCATCTTTCAGAGGATCTCTAAAATACTTCATGTATTTTAACCTGTACATGTGTAGCACCTGGACATGAATGAAGGTTTCACAACTGCTGTCACATTAACATCCACAGTAATCTTCATTTAAAAAATTGAAACTTGCCATTTAACAGGCCCATGCCAACATAAATTAGTCAGGCATTCTGTTTCCATCAAAGCTAGGTAAGAATATATTTTCTTCCCTTTATCTTCGTCCTGAAACAGGTTCCTATTCTGTTAAACCTAAGCTGCATACTTAGCCTTCCTAAATCTGTCAAAATGCTGCAGGGTTGCATTTAAAGTGTTTACACTAGACTGTATCATTTTGAATCGTCAGTTACTCAGATTACAGAGTGTTTACATCACCAGCTCAGGGAGCAGGATTCTTCAGGGGATGGGGGAATATGGAGGGCAGAGGGAAGGAGCCAGGACTGACACAAACACCTCTGGGGTAAGCTCTTCACTTGCCCAGTCAAATCAAACCGTGTAACCTGCAGCTTAGCCTCAGCAATGTGGCACAAGCAGCCACAATGTCCTTTCCTCTGTAATGATACAGGGTGCTTGAATCATTTTTTGTTCTAAACACAGTGTTCTTCATATAATAATGGAATTGCTCAGCATAGTTCAGTTGAAGAGCAGAGGCTGTGACCACTGTTGGATGGCAGAAGGTTGCAGTGACAGGAGAAACTGTAAAAAGAAATAGTTGTTGCTATCACCTGACAATGCAGATAATAAGGCTGGAATTCCTCTGAAAATGCGAGTGGTAGAAGCAGGAGAGCTTGTAAACATTGACACAGGGCAACAAGGCAGGATTTTGATACACTGGACACTGTAGTTAGAGCTAGCAAAGAAATCCCTGAGGGCCTTGACTGTAGTTATTGCTTTTGTCTTATTTCATCTCTGTAGAAGTATTACCCTGCTTGTGACAGCCTGGCTCTAAGAGAAGATGGAAAGAGATTATTTAGAGGCAACGGGACAGACAAGTGGATTGTATTCCATGTTACTCACAGCAAAGATGCTCCAGGGCAAAATTAAATGAACTGAAAGTCCAGAAAAGTGCCTTCATAAAAATGATATAGAGCTATATTTTTTTCAAATATTCTTGTAGATGATAGGCAAAGCAATGCAGCCCATGTAATTGTTTTTTATCATCTATCCCATTTTACCAGAAAAGGTTTTTTAACAGAGAATTGTATTTAGCTTGAAAAAGAATAGTAGGAAAGACTCTTGATTATTTCTTCAACAGCCCAAACTGTTTGCAATGGAGGCTCCACAAATAAATAGTCAGATGAAACCCAGAGCTCAGTAAATGAAGAGCACTTGTGACCCAGCAGGGATAAAATGCATCGGCTGTGTGATGAAAGAATTACTTAAACCTGTGGCATTGTCCCTTTCAGTTCTTGGAAATTCAAAATTTAATGAAGCAAAGTACTACTTCATGACTGCTACCATTCTCCAGAAATTAAAAAAAATACAGTAACAGAGGAGTTGCTTTTATATATTTATTCATTTTAGCCAAGCTATAGTTGAAGGGTACATTTTGGAGTAAAACTATAGCAGCTGTCTGGGAACATAAACTGCTGTAGGTCAATAAGTAAACTTTGCATTTATTCTAATGCAATACTTTCCTGGTCACATCTGACATCCTTTTGAGGTCAGTTTTGTGCTCATACCTCTATTTTGTGACTGTGCTATACAAAACTCCCTCTGGCTTGTTCTGTTAGACACAAGTCAAGTAGTGCCGTGCTTGTGAGCACATATTTGCACTGTAATTCCTTTCTACATGTAGCAGTACATGGAATATAGGGGTACAAATTCTGTGCTGTGCCAGGGAAGGGTAAACAAGGACTGGATTGAGGGGAAGGGATGAGCGTGCTGTATGAATGAGTTGTCTAAGCATGCTCAGAAACCCTCATCTAACTGCTGGTGGAGTGCAAGACAGATGTCCAAATTCTTCTAATCTTTTCCATACCAAGAAGCTAACAGAAGTAATGGATTTGGGCAAGAACAGAGTCATCAAGAGGTGCAATGAAAAACATCCCTTTTTTGTTTCCTAGTGTATTAAATTGGGATGCTGTTCTGCCTGCTCAAAGTGGGTGCGTGCAAATCACTTTCAAGTGTCAGGATGAGAGTCCTTGCATAAAAACAAGGAATGATGATGCAAAACATTTCTAACCTCTGCTGAGCTGTGCCTTACAGTTGTCTCCAAGGGTAGGGACAGAGCTTTTGCTGATTCCCAGTGTGATAGATGTCACCACGTGGTCCAGCATGAGGCAGCCCAACACAGGGAAGCAGAACAGGAGATGAATGTAGGTGAAATTCTTTTAGCTGTAGATTACCTTTCTCTTTGGCTTGGCAAGAAGTGGTAAGTCCAAGGTGGAGAACATGGACTTGATTCAAAGCATGTGGCTTTCTTCTACATCATTTATTTTCAAGACTGTCTCTGACTGAAGGGTTTTTTAAAAATCTGCTCAGATTGGAAGATTGGTATGTTGGTTCCCAGCCTAGGAGTGAAGAATTGTGATAAACTCAATTATGGAACATATAAAAAGTCAAAAGGTAAACTTCAGTGTTCTTTTAGTAATCATGTTCTTTTAGGCTATAATGGGACAGTAATTTTCCAAACGATTTTTTTTTTTTTGGAAAAAAGAATACATATTTGGCAAAAGAATATTTTGTATCTAAATTCATCTACTGAGAATAATTTTTTTTAAATTACATTATCAGAAAATATTTTTTTGAGGTTGAAACAAAATATTTTTCTTGATCTGAAATGAAATTTCTTTCCATGTTTTGAGTTGCCAAACAACTTGAAATGCCAAGCACATTTCTGAAACCATATCTGTATCTATATATTATTTAACTTCTAGAAATCTCTTGCAAACAAAGAGCACCCCTTGTTTGCTCAGCACTTTAATAATATAGGACACTATCTTCCCAATAGGCTGAAGCTAATATTTACAGTGTTTGATTGCGAGGACATTTTTAGCTCTTGGGAAAAATACTGCCAAATGTGTATTCTCACATTCTAATGCTAGGTGGAATGTGTTCTGTTTAGTTTAAGGTAATAAAAACATGCCTGATGTCACCATCGATTAATTTCTATTGGTTTCATTACGGAAAAAAAAAAAAAAGGAAACAAAATACAAAATATCCTCCAAACAAAAGAGATTGTCAACTAAAGCAAGCCTTAGTCTAAATCTTCATAACCAGGAATAAGTGGTCCTGAAGAACTGAAAGGGGAAAAGCCAATATAATTCCGTGTCTGGTGATACATCTTGCTTCAAATTTCCCTGGAGAAGCAATAAGTCTCTAAATGTGATAGCCCACTTTGCAGTCCCAGTATTTGGATATTCTTTAGGGAATTGTCCATCAAAATCACAAACAGCCTTTTTCTTGTGTGTTTTACCCAAATCACATCCCTTTACCAGCTCCTTAGGCAATGTACGAAGCCTTCTGTTTAGATGAAATAGCTTAGTTTGTCAGTTGCTTCACAGCCTGTGATTAATATTATCTGTCCGTTAATAGCAGCAATAACGCGTTTAAGCAGAGTGAATGACTAGGACATAATAGTGCTTCTGCTAAAGTTCCTCTTCTTTGCCCTTGTGCCTTTCCTCCGAGGTATTCAAAAATTGCTCCAGACATGCACTGTCCTTTAGTCAGAAAAGTTAAGTCAAAACGTGTTGTGACCCTCACGTGGTTTTTTTGGTATTTTTGTTTTTTTGAATTCTTGTAACTCTGGTAGCTTCCAAGGGTAGCTGTGCCTGGGTGGAAAGGTAATGTAAGCCAGAGGCACGTCTTTCAAACTTCAGAAATGTGTTCCAGTGTTGGCCTTAATCTAGATCAGTTCTGACTTTCTCCTTACCAGTTCTCATATTCCAGTCATTTATGGGCAACTCTCCTCCTGCACCTTCCTATAGCACTAGGAGGTTTATGTTTCTCCTGGGAAGAGAATCTTAATCATGGGTTTATCAGCTGAAGTAAATAAGCATTCCCAGTGAAAGTCATGCTCATACACGTCTGCATTTTATTTCTGTTAAGAATTTGGCATTTATTGGATAAAAGAGGATGTTATCTGAATTCAATAATCATGTTTTGGTTTAGTGAGCAGGTGCCTACTCCCACCAGAAACTTGTCCATTATAAGCAGGTGATGATTTGAGTGTTTGTTTTTTTAATATAAATTACATGTTTAGCTGATTTAGGTTGGGAGTGTGGGAAGGATGTCTGGAATTACTATGATGATTTGTTAGTACTTCTGCTATTTTTTTTCTTATTACTCACCTCTGTTTTATTAATTATCCTTCTAATGATGCTAGTTGTTTTTGTTTTTGTTTTTTTTACGAAAAAACAACAACAAAACAGAAAATTTTTTTTCCTCCAGCTTGAGTCCTGCTAATCAAACTACAAGAGATAATGCTTTAATGTTGTGTCACTAGACTGGCTGTTCTCTGTAATTATGAGAGATGGGTTCATGCTATTCCTTATGGCTGTATTATCTCTGTTGTACGCTTGAAGTACTAAGACTTAGTGAGATTTATAGAACTATTAAGAATAGCTATCAGGTATATCTCCTAGATGATAATATTCATCGTTCTGTGTTCGTACAACTGCTCCCTTGGGAAGGTCGTAGAGGAGGAACAAGATAGAATTAATGCTTTGAAAAACAAGAGTGCACCCTGCACCATCGGTAACTCTGCAGGTCACATCTGACAAGCTTGAATTTCAAGACTGCTCCCAAGAGATGGAAGCTGGCACAGCTCCCCGAGGGCTGAAAATCCAGCCTTAGTTGGATTCTGCTCCATTCTGCAATTTTTTTTGAGCTACGTTTGTCTTGCTTTCCTTCCTCATTTTTTTTGTTGGCACTGCCCTGGAGATGGTTACGTAGCAGAGCTGATGGAGAACTTGCACTTCTCATCTCAGGTAGCTTCCTTCGGATGTTCTGGTGAATGAACATCTCTGTTGGCAAAGCTTCTCCACTTCAGGTGCCAGCACTTGAACAAATCAATCCTTTTGTATGCTAGACACCAAGAGGCCAACTGACAAATGTGCCTCATCTATGATGGCTTCATAATGTGCCCTCTGAGCTCTGTGACTGTCCACGGTATTTTTGTACCCGTTAGGAACGCTGAATCACTGTGGCTTCTCATAACCACATGCAAAGCTGAATTCAAGCTGAGACCCCAGATGTCTTCATGGTCTAAAATATTAGTAATTAATCTGAGTTTGTAGTGTTTCTGTGTTAGAGAAAGCTTTTACTTTAATAGCCTTTGTTTGAATGTATTATTCTAAGTAGATCAGCATGCTAAAATTTGCATTGTAAAAGATTGTTTTGGAACAAAGCAGGATCTAATGAGCATATAGTAAATCCCCTGGTTCTGCAGCAGAGTCACAATAAGCATAATAGCTCTTGCTGAATGAATCTCTCACAGCCTAAAAGCTTTTTTCCTTAGAATAAAATAGCAACCCTGCAGGATTTAGTGCAGATAATATGCAAAGATCATTTAAGGGGCTGTTGTGGAAAGAGAAAACGAATGAGGATGACTCCACTTAGGCTCCTTTGAAAGGACCCTTTGTGATCGCTTCATTAGACAGTCTGTTTAGGTGGGTTTTTTTTGTTGTTTGTTTTTTAATTCAAGAATGACTTTATTCTAATGGAAGCATCAATAAATTCCATTCTGTTTTTTCTTCCTCCTTGTGGTCTCTGGCAGCTGAAGTGCCAGGAAGCATTTTATCATTTCTCAGACTTCTTACTGAAGGTTCAATGTGCAGTAAGTATTATTCCTCCACGAAAAGACTGAAAATGTGAACTCTTGATATTACACAAGAACACAGAACTCACTTTGATTTAAAAACAACTAAATTAAAAAGTTGAACTCTTGCCTTTTACTTGCATCCTGACTTAGCTTGGGTAGTGATTGAAGGGAGATGCTGTTAGAGGTTCTGCCTAGTTTTAGGCTAATGTCTTTGTCAGAAAAGGCACCTTTTGAGTTGCATGCTTGCTGTCTGCCCTTTCTGCAAGGTTAAAAGTAGTTTATCTCCCAGACGTACTAAGATTGGCATCCTAAATAGTGCAAAAAACATTTCATTTGCCATTTGGAAGAAAGTTAATTGAAATCAGAATGTTGAGAGGTTGCCCAAAGAGGCTGTGGAGTCTCCGTCCTTGGAGATACTCAAAAAACATCTGGATGTGGTACCGGACAACCTGCTCTAGGTGGCCCTGCTTGAGCTGGGGGGTTGGACCAGGTGACCTCCAGAGGTCCTCTCCAACCCCAATCATTCTGTGATTCTGTAATTAAGTTGCCATATGCACCGGTATGATTGACTCTAAACTTGTGATATATTTTTTCTCATTTTCTTTCTGAGTTCAAAAACTTTAAATTTGAAATTTGGTGCTATAAATAAATCAAGCCCAGAGATTTCAAGTGTGGATATATCAGTCCTAGAAACTGGCTTTATGAGAGGCCTCTAATCTTGCTTCAGGATTGGACACAAAGGTTTTTGCTTGAATTTAGGCAGAGGAAATAATCCCCATTCACCTGACTTACCAAATTAAAATGGGAAGGGGTTTGAATTGTAAAACAACTCTTCCCCTCAAAAGCTCAAAGGCTGTCCTCATTTGACCACAGATCCAAAGCCCGAGTCTGAACCTAAACTAGGTGCATAGAAAACCCGTCTAAATATGACAGTGTCTTTAGCTCTATCTGAGATGTGTTTAATGTGTTAATGTCATAGGATTTAACGAAATTTGGTACTCCTTACTACTTTTTTCCCCACTGGGGAGATGAGTTCCTTGAAGAAAAGGAGTTCTTGCTTTATGAACAGTGTCCATACATGCCAACCCTGGCTAGGGCAGGGATGGAACTGACCTCTGATCAAAAGCACAGTGGCTTGCTACATTATCTGAAGGACCAGTTTTGTTAATATGGAGTCTTGTAAACCTTAATGGAATTAAATTACTTATGGGCCAAAAATATACTATGACTAAGTGTCAGTTACTTTTTTTAGGTAAGATTTTTCCAATAGGAAGCCAAAGGTTTAGAAAGCCATATTCTAAATATCAACATGGCTAATAAATTTAAGGCCTCATTTTTTGCAGGCAGTGATTGAGGAATATGCTCATCTTGACGTATATTAGTGGAAGTGGAGACAGCAATGATAAATGTGATTTTATAAATGCTGTTTTTAGAAAGTGCCCCACTTCTGTTCTCTGTGAGTTAGTTCTGTACTCTTCAGGAAAGTTTCATGGAAACACCATGTGGACACCTACACAAGACAAGAAAGGCAACCCTACTCTGACCTTCAGTATTCTTGCTCTTCTCCTGGCATCTGACAGTGTGCTGCAGCCTGGTTTGGGCTTCTGTCATGCTCAGCTGATCTTGTTTTGAGTCTTTTTTAAGCAGTGTCCAAGTGAGCACTGGGCTTATGGCAGTTGTGTACACTGGTTCCTGTTTCTTGAAAAGCTTCTGAATTGATTAGTCAGCATTGTTTGGTGTTTTGGCTGCAAGTTAGTAAAGCTCAGAGTCTGGCAGTACAGGTATTTTCCTAAGAATTTAAATGCTATCTGCAGCTCAGCTGCAGATTTTCTGGTGTCAGCTTTACATACATATGCCTTTATCCTTTGCTAAGGCTTGAATTTAGAGCGAGATTTTCTCTGTGGTCTTTTAGGATAAACAAGAAGAAGCAACCTAAAGCAGTCACACGAATGAGAAGTGAGGAACAAGGATGATGGGCTGGTTTTGAATGCTGTTTCATGAATCCTGTGTGGATTGTGTTTTGTTGAGTTTTAACAGTTACAGTACAAACAGTGTCTGCATTGACAGATTTGCAGAACTGACTGACAGTGGTTCAATTGATTTGGGAAAAAAAAAAGAGTAAATTTGTAAAAAAAAAAAAAAANATTTTCATCAAATGTATTCTTAAAGAATGTATTATGAGGAGCATCTGGCTGGGACAATTACCAAACTAAACTAGAGATACCAAACCGCATTTACTTTATGCAAGGAAAAATGTTTGGGGTTGCAAAAAAACAGCGTATCTTGTATTACACCAGAAGACATCTGCAGCCTCTTTCAGACTTGAGGAGAATTCAGAGAAAGCAGAGTTATCATCACTAGTCTGTGAAGTTTAAGGATATATCTTTATGTGATAGGGACTGTTAACATCTCCTGGAGCATTTTCAGGCACCAACATTCATTCATTGGCTAAGAAAAAGTAGTCTTTGAAAACTAAAAACTTGCCCTTGGATAGACTGTCCTTTCTCCCTGTTCCCGTCCTTCAGTGCTTCCTCTGCTGTCAGACCTTAATGTCATCCCTAGGCAATCATGCCAACAAGCTTGATGGTAGACAAACAGTGCTCAGCCGTACCTAAGGCTGGCAATACAGAGCGTACCAACATTTCCTATACCCCACGACTGTGAGGTTGCCAGCTTTGCATTACCGGTTAAGTTGCCATCTCAAGATATTCTGCTCCCTAAGTGCTTTCTGGCAGTAGCAGATCACCTCCCCCATCCTTTCCACCTGAGGGACGTGCTGACAGAGCTCATGCCTTCAGCAGAGAGGTGAGCCAGCGGCCACTTCATGGCACACAAAATGCCGCTGCAGCCAGATCCCTCAGGATCGTGGATTCCCTGGGTAATTCTCTCCCGATGTCTCTCAGGTAGCTACTCTAGAGCAGGCAGGCATCCAGGGGACCTGTGCCAGTAGTGGTAGATGCCAGGATCTCCAGAAGCAGAATCTGCTTCTTGGCCACGTGAATCCTAGGAGATCAGGTTTGGTTATGAGGAGTAGGCTGCGGAGCCCAGTGATGAAGTCTGGTGTCTGTGTAAGCTCTCCTAGCATTTCTTTGAGTACAGACCTTGCTGCATTTTGCTGTCATTTTGACCTTGTGCTTAATTCCTGCTAAGCTCTACTTAGCTGTGAAGCCTTCTCACCAGCTCCTCTCGAAACGGTCTTATTGGAGCAGGTGCTCTTTGTCCAATACCACTGCAGTTATAGACGAATTTTCCTGGCTGCTTTTAGTGGTTCTGAATTGCAGTACCACTTTGGTTTGGGGTGGTATTTTAGTCTTTGCCATCCCAGCTAGTGCATATTTCAAATCTGTATCTAAAGCATGGCCTATACAGCGTTGCGTGTGCAGCTAGTCTATGCAGTATCAGTCCATTCTTGTTTCTCTGAAGGCTTTTTGCAATTTCCATTCCCCATCATCAAGATGGTTCGGAGAGTCTGCAGTTCTTCACAGAAGGGAATTCTACTTCAAGCATAAAAGCATCAGCTGCTTCCCTTCACCAGACACGCCTGTGTCAAAGGTGCAATATCCTTTGCAAAATTGTGCAAAATATGGGTTTATGAAGATTGGATTATAGCTTAGAGTATATGGGACATTTTTAATATCATTTTAAATCCTGTCTTCTTCCTCCTATAGCAACCAATCTGTTCATTATCAGACTTAGTTCTTTACACACAAAATTTATATTCGCAGCAAGGTAGCAGTTGCTGAGTGTGAGTTTCTCTAGAACATGTTTAAATTTCTTCACGCTCATCTATTTTTCTTCTATAAGAGGGTTAACAGAAGGGTTTTAAATTCTCACTATTGTCACATTTGAGATCTTAGCTGGCTTGAGGTTCTGTGTAACCTCTAAGAAATACGTAAAAGACAACCTCTAAATTTGCTACTGAAGAGCCACCAGAGAAATTTTTAAAATGTGCATGAGTTGACTGTCTTATTGCAAGATCATTATGGTCCTATTGCCTTTTTTCTCAAAAAGCAATTCATATGTAAATATTAGAAAACCTTGAGGGAAGAAAACTGAGAGGTCAAACCCCAATCAATTCTAACAAATTTTAAAGGTTAGTCAAGTATCTATGAAATGAATTTTTTTTTACTTTCCTACAAAGAAAAAGTTACATTTCAAATCTGCCATGAAAGCTCGCAGTAGATGATTTTTCAAGAGGATCTAACAACATGCCCTTGAAATCTGTCATAAGCTTCAGAAAAAGCAGCCAGCTTCCAAGTATTCATCATTGGAGCAATTGAAATAATAATAATAATGAGATAATATGCCAAAATGCATTAGTCATATGACTGCATCAACTCTATCCTCCATATCTGAACTTCTGTCTTCAAGTTAAGTTTATGCAGGGGAAGCTGTATGAGCCAGGAAAAAAGCGTGAGGAGAGCCTCGCATGGAATTCAACCCTCCAAAATCAGCAGTCTGCAAACGCTGCTGTGTGTTCCCAGCTTCACAAGGCAGCAAGAGCAGTGTGGACTAGGTATTTACACATCTATGTGATAAGACTGTTCTGGTGACAGAAATAGCTTTTATGCGTGAGATTTTGTCTCACTCCCTACGTATCTGCTGCTAGCAAGTAATCTATAAACTGCTGTTAGGAGGAGCTGAAATCATGAAGTCAGGGACTGTAACAGAGACAGAGCCATGATCAGTCAAGCAAGGACCCATTTGGGTTCTTTAATCTGCAAGCACTGGTCAGATGTTTACCCTGTAATCTTTAACAAAGCATATGATCTGTGAATGTTGAGATGTGATTTCTTCCTTTTTCAGTTCTTTTTTCTGGCAGCCAAAAGTCTCTCTGATGTAAGCCGTTTTGTCCCAGCATGGAAAGATTTTTTGCTCTGTAAGTGCACCATTAAATAGCACAGGCTATTTTGAGTTCTGAGAGTTGGGGCTTTTTTAAACCATAATTATGGCTGCCTTAAAGGTGATCATAAAAATGCTGTCAATGAACAACATGAGAACACGTGATTAATTTTTCCATATGACGCATTTGATTATTACAGCTCCCTAGTTTCAAATAGCTTCCAACGTGAAATGAAAAGCAGAAAGAAAGCACTTTAGCACATCTGATTAAATACGACACTCTAGTCAGCACTGGGAATACATGGAAGAAAGAATATCCATAAAACCCCATTAGAAAAAAGAAAATGTCAGGCTATAAAATACTATGAAATACCAATTTTCAGCAAGCTATGTAAATTGTAAATATCAGAGGTGCAAGAACCATAAGTGTGCTATATTCATGCTAATTTTTTTTTCTAGAGTGGGCATTAGAAGAGTTGCCACATCCATTAAGGACTGGAGGATAACTAGAGGGCTCCTGTGCATTGGGTGGTAATAGATCTTGTTGGCATGTTTCAAATTTTATTTCAAGGGTACCTTCTGATTTTTGACCTTGTTGGTCCATGACTGGCTAGAGAGAGGCCAAAGTAATAACATCTTCTTCCTATGCGTGGTTTTAATGTTATCTTTCTGTTTGACTTCATCAGAGTAGGCATTTTCCTGTAACTTTGTGTATGCGTGGATTTTATTTTGCACAGTGATGTTAAAGGAGCTGAGAAGGGCCCAGCGGTACCTGTTGTGAATTTACTACCTGGGTTGTGCATCCTTCTGCCCTTCAGGTATTGCAACTTTTGCCAGAAAGTACTTAGACTTTTTTCACCCTGAGGAACCACAATGTGATCATTTTCTCAGACCTCCTCATTTGGATAGTCTATCGTATTGATTCAAGGCATCTTTATCTCCAGGCCATTTGCACGCTGGGAAGGGCTGTGAGCCAACTGGACTCCTTAAAATTTAATGGGCAGATTTTTGAGGCATTTCCAGCTGACAAAATAAAACAAAAATACTCCTGTGGAAAAGGCTGTGTTTTGACAATTTCTAAATCAGAACAAATACATTTTTTTTTTAATGTTGTCGAAAGATTGGGTTTTCCTATTTTTGCAACAAAGGTGTAGGGGTTTGGGTTTAAACTGACCTTTCAGTTTGGAGTTTTTTTATATTAAAAAGTCTTTTAACACAGAACAGAACATCTCAAAATCATCACTGGTTCAATTTAAGCAGAACATTTTGGGATAATTTGGGGGGGTGGAGTTAGGGGGTGACAAAGTGCCTGTGTTTCGACTACTGAAAATGTTTGTTATTCTTGACAATTTAGTTCAGCAAAATTTCTGAAACATTTGAAAATTCTTTCATGATAGGAAAATCTTTTCCAGTCCAGCTGTCGGTGTGTGTGGGTAGTCTGGAAGACAGCCATCTTTGATAGGCTTTGTTTGCTTTGAAAATTGAAAAAAAAAATGAGATCCCTGACTTTTAAGAACTCCCATGCTGGGATATCATAAAACAGGGATATCTGAGCTGCATTAATAACTCCCTCCATCTCATCTGTTGTCTTCATGCAGAAAAGAAAGTCTGAAATCTGAAAGGTTATTTCTATGTAGTGCTGCTCAGGTGGAGTTCAGAACTGTTTTTATAAAATATCAGAGTCCAGTTCTAGCTTAAGAGTCTCCTTTTAGGATGTGCTGAACATCCACCTCTGAAGCACTGCCTCTGGCAGAAACCATTGTAGAAATGCAGAAATGCAAGGTAACGTGCTCTGCTGGGCACATAAGAAACGAGGGGACCTTGCTGCCACATGCAGATTGTGAAGCCGATTCCAGCAGTAAGAAAATGGTGAGAAGATGCAGACAGTGATTATTCCTTTCAGCAAAGGACCGCTGAAGGTGCCACAGGTTGTTGGATAAAACACAAAGCTGCTACGACACAATTGCAAGTTGTAGGGTAGTAGTCCCCTCTGGCACTGCCTCCAGAGAGCATGCTAACAATGAAAAATATGCTTGAAGTCTGAAATTATTCCATATCCAATTAACTGCTTGATTTCAGGGAAAGTTCTTAGGGGCTGTGGTCTGTCTTTCCAGTCTAAGTTTTGTAAGTTTAGAGAGTTAACCGTGTCCTTATCTGTGATCTCATACCAATGCAACTTTTGTTTTTACATTTGAATTTTGAGATCATTTGTGCCAAATTAAATAGCTCTGTGCAGTTGGGTTGGTGGTACAAAATGTCATACGGAAACTTGTGAAGATGTGTGCTTTTTTTGGAATGAAACAATGAATAATCTCTAGTATTAGTTGCTTGTAGACTGCAGGTACCCACTTCTCTTGTCACTCCTAAAAGCATACACAGGAATAGCCACAGAATATTTGAATTTCATTGCTATTTTTGGAAGTAAAGAGTCATTAGTTAGTAAACATGCATTTAAAAAAAAAAAGAAAGAAAGAAAAAGAGTGGCTGAAGGCTGAAGGTACCATGGGGTTCTTTTCAGTTTGCAGCAGACTAATTCCATGGAGAGTAAAGAGCCCTCCCTGTAATCAGCGTGAGTGCCTTGGAAACTGCAGCTGCCCGCTCGCAAATGGTTCACCTGAGTATTAAATCCTGCGATGTTTTTGAGCTCTGACATTCACCCGACCAGACATGACACCGTTGAAAATAAGTCTGACCTGCAGAGCTGGAGACCATGTCAGCGATGTTCTCTCTCTATATATATTGCCATGGCTTAGGAATTGATTATCCCAGCAGTCCAGCTAGCTCTACATCCTGCTTCAATGGTGACCAGGCCTGCTCTTTGGCTTTTTTTTTTTTTTGAATGAGAAACTATTTTATGACCAAAAAGGCCAACTGTTTTGAAGGAATTTTACATTTCACTTTCTCACCTCCTATCTTCATTCCTAAAATGTCTTTTCATCAGTGTTTTTCTTTCTTTTTTCCTTTTTTTGTTGTTGTTGTTGTTTCATCTTTTAAACTGTACTTTCTTTTTAGGATGTTGATAATTTCATCCAAAATACTTAACTTTTTTTTTTTTTTNCCTATAAAAAAAAAAAAGTTATAATTTGGACCTTCGTCAACAAGAGAAAATAGGAAAATCTACTTTCTCAGAAAGTTTCTTCTTGTTTGGCAACAATTCAAGCGTAGGGATTTATTAGCCTGGGTAAGTCATGTACCTGACTTGCATTCAGAGAACTCTGGTGATATGCAGCTTTAGGTCATGGTAAACTATACACTGTCTCACCTTGGTTTTCTTTGACAAATAGAATACAATGCCCGATTGACTATCTTATAATATACAATATAAGTATAATATTTATATTGTAGGACAGCCATATCTCAGGGGTACAGGAACAGCTAATAATTAGTGTAAATCATTGTAGCACAAACCACAAACGTTATCATTCCACATGTAATTTATCCCTGATGTGGGTACTTGTTCTTCTTAATACTTAATATGTCTGTTTGCAGAAAAGTTGATTGAGATAATTAGCAGTAAAAATGCTAAGGTAACACAGCTATGGTAACATTTATATTGCTATCAATTTTGTTTATAGCAGCCTAAAGAGCAATGCTGAAATTAGAAATTAACTACAATTAGCAAATAAATTGAGTGTCTCTTGGAATTACTTGATCATGTCTTAAAACATTGCATAGTGTGATGCTCATGGAGGAAAAGCCAAATCCCTGGGCTGTGGCAGCTGCACTGAGTTGAGAAGCACACAAAGTAGAAGCCCGTTTGCTTCTCTGCTCTTGCTGCTTATCAGCCGGAGCTACTGTGCTGTTCCTAGGGTATCATTTGAGCCTGTATGTTCAGTGCCGCCTGTTGTTGCCCCAGCTATTGCCCCAGAATAGAGGTTTGATGAGTGCAATGCCAGAAACAGTTTACTGTTGGGGATTTGCCTCTCCTTGGGGATCAAAGGGCTGAGTTTGCTTTTCAGTGATGTTGCAGCCTTGTAGGGGGCGGCTCAGAGCGACTATTCAACTTCCACGTTCTCTGTAAATGAACCTTGAAACACACAGTTAATGTTGGCAACTCAGTATGAGACGAATCGCTTGGGTTGGAAATGTGGTGTTATCCAAGAAGATGAGTCAAAGATATGGAAGCTGGTCTCCTCTGATTGTTTTAAATGTGCCAGTTTGGAGGGACTTGGGTATCATTTTATGCTCACAGGTAGAATTCCCTTTGCTGCTTTACATGACCCTCTCACCACCAGTCGGGTAGGAGGAGTGAAGCTCTTATATATAACTGCCTTTCCCATAGATGGTTTTGTTTCAAGAATGATGAGCTGAGCGCCAGATTTTTAGAAGAATTTGGCCATCCATGAACTCCTTTGATATAAGCTCTTCAGTGTTTTACATTGCTTGCCTAGTTCTTTTACAGCTGGAACTGTTGTACTTCATTGAAATCATGTTAATTTCCATTCAGAATAGGAGGAAAAAGCTCTATAGTCTCAAAAAAAGATGCATGACTGAGCTTTTTGTATCAAAAAAAAAAAAGTAAGAAAAGCTCAGGTCTGCATTATTGATGCCAGGGGCATCAGACTTGGACTTTTTGGCAGCTGTGAAGATAGATCCTGGTCATCTGTAAGCTGAGCATTTCACTGAGAATTAGTGGTTACCTCAGATGTGGGTTTGAAGTGTCTGTAGGTTTGCTTCACACAGTAAAGCACTTCAAGAACTCTGCTTGATAAATGTTATACAAATACATGTAATTATTTTTTGACATAATTCCCTAATTAAATATGGAGAGAAATGGGTTAATACTGTTAAAATGGGTTATTAAATACAGTTCTGGGAATGAAAAGAGGAGAATCAACCAGTTTCAGGGGCAGTTGCTGACTCTCATCTCTCTCATCCATTTCATGCAGTAAAACCTTCCTCGTCCTTTCATCTTCCATCGTATTTCAAAGACTTCTTGCAGTTAGAGACAGATAATGGCTTTCTGAATCATGCGTATCTTTCAGTTCTGTATCCAGCAGGGAGAAGGTGCTGCTAACGCTCCCCATCCTCTTGATTCAGACACAAGACTTGAGTCTTCATTTATATCATATGTGACTACTGTAAACTACTGGGCTCTTGGCCAGTTTTGGGTGCACATCCTTGGTTGTACTACTGAAACTTTCATTTTGTGTAGGGTGAAATAATCATTGGGCTGGAAAGGCAGAGGAGAAAAGCTTCACTCTTTACTTAGCAGTGCACTGAAATGGGACGGAGACAGAGCCATGTCTGTGCTCCATTGAACAGCAACTAATCTTTATGGAGTGAAATGGGAGACCTTCTTTGGCCTCAAAAGAAATGACCTGTAGTCAAGCAGCTGTGGCATTTATCAGGAATATGGATAAATGGTGGCATGATGATGTACACCGGGTGCTACATGGGTATCTAACTGCCTCCTCGCCCTGTATGCTGTATCTCCAGTTCTCTTTCTCAGGGATTGGAAATCCCATCCTTATCCAGGGAATCATCTCCCATTTGTGTTAAAAGAAAAATTACACATTCCAAGAAAAAACAAGTCATCTAAGGTGAATTAGCATCTTCATAGGAAGCAACATTTCCTTGAATATTTCCTAGCTGTCTCCTTTGACAGAGGCTGTTTCCTTCCTTTCCTCTCTTCAACAGATTTTCTCTCTTTACAGAGCAAAATGGGGCTGAGAGGTAGGGGAAAGAGGTGACTGAGTGTAAATGTAAAGCAATCTAGACAACCACAGATGGGGTGGTCACACCACAGTGCAAATGCATACTGCCTGCTGAGCACCAAGGATCCTGGCTGACAGCATGAGCATTATCTGGCCTGAGGCTGCTGCTGTCTTCCTGCCCCCACCCCCCGCCTCCCCTTTCTTCAAAGCCAGGTGTCTGAGTTCCCTGTGGATTTCATCTGGGGAGAATTAATCACTGATAAATAACTATTTGTGTTGAATTTACAGATGAGATAACCTGTTTCCTTTAATGTTGCAGTTTAGTACCTTTTCCTTTTCAGGTTTGCATGAGCACAGGCATTTGAAGGTAATAAATCTGTTGCTCAGATAATGTATTTGCCCTTGGTACCAAAATATATAAATAAAAATTACAAGGTCATTAACCATATCAAAAGAAAGAAAAATGTGCTGTGCATTAAATATGAGACTGCCAGGATGGGTTGGGCAAATAGCTGTATACTGAAGTGTACTGCTCATCTACCCTTCTGAACGTGAAAAGCAATTAATTCCTTTCTTTTTTGTAGCACTTCCCCTTTGCGCTGGAAACCCTCAGCATATGCTAGTCCAAATTTATGAGCAGTGTGTTTTTCAGCATATTTCATTTATCAAATGCAAATTCTCGTGGCCAGTGATTTACTACAGAACTGCTCAGAAAGCAGCGAATAAGTATTATCTAACAATGTATTAAAAAAAAATACAAACTGGAGGAGATGATTTTATCTGCCTCTTCCCAAGCAATTTATCTTTGTCCCTCAGAAGGCCGGTTAGGTGGAGGACTGCCCCAGTATTGCTCTGGAGTGTATGTGATCTGGAAATGAGCTCTTATGCTCAGTAAAAGGCAGCCTTGGAAAGCAATGGATTATTTCTTATATTTTAATGTCTTTTATTCAGCTAGACAGTAGTACTAGGTGCAGACCTGGGGGAATTGAAACACAAACTTCACTGACCCTGTATGACTCCAAACCTCACTGATTCAGAGAGACAGCTCCTCTTTGTTTCCCACCGTGGAGTTTAGACAGTAAATAATCAACAGGAAAAAATTACATCCTATGTGTACAGCATAGGTACAGAAAGGCTGGGTGGTACAGTCTCAGCCACTTTTATCCCTCTTCTTCCACTTGGGGGTAGCTGCACCAGAGGAGGTTTCTCCTTTCCTCTCTGCCCAGCAGGTAAGCGGCTCTGTCATTTTATCACCCTGCCTGGGAAGGAGAGCAAGGAGATGGCCTCGCTATTGCATGCTCTTCTTCAAAGCTGAGAGACAATTGCCACAAAGCAGAGGAGCACTGGGTAGGAAATATGTTTACTGTGCTCGCATCCACTGCCGAGTGTGGCAGTGACCTCTGTTGCTAAATAAACCTGTTTTGTGTAATGGCTTTACCAAGACATCCTGTGCTGACACTCTTATTCTTGGGTAAAATTTCCATGGGATGTCCTGTGCCAACCAGGTAAGTCAGTGCTTGCTTCTTACTGACGAAGGCAGGGCAAAGCGTGTTTGTGAAGGGAGAACTGCTGCGCCGAAAACCAGTGAAGCCTGCAGGGGCTAGATTAGAAAAAGAATAACTGACTCACAATCAAGGTCTGTTTCTATAATGAGAACGTAAGTGTGTTTCTATGCTTTTATCTGTTTATGTTGTGCATGTGGGTAATTTGTTTCCTTCTCTTTCCTAAAGGTAACGTTCAAATCTCCGCATAAAAGGCTCTGGGGTGGAATAGGTCACCTGAGATGCTAATGTACACTAAATATGTATCATTAGATTTTTCTGGCAGTCGCATTTAAGCTATTGAAAGTTTGTTAGATGATTTGGAGAGCTGATACGGAACTTATGTATACAGTAGCAAACACAGCCAGGTGATGCAACTGATATTTGCTGAATTTTCACTAACATGAGCTAGGTTTGAAAATCGTTCAATTGTTTTTCCTCAAACTCTCGTAGGTCTGGCAATGTGGAGGAAGCATGGAGGTGTTACCCTGTTCTCGCGTGGCACACATTGAACGCACAAAGAAACCCTACAACAACGACATCGATTACTATGCAAAGCGCAACGCCCTACGGGCCGCTGAGGTCTGGATGGATGACTTCAAGTCACATGTTTACATGGCGTGGAACATCCCCATGGCAGTAAGTACGGGCCGCGCTATCTCCCGAACAGAGGCAGAAGCGTGGATAGTTGTTCCTACCTAGCTCTCCAAGGTGAGGGATATTACTACAATTGTACACAGTGAGCAAAGCATTGGAGGAAGAGTTTTTCCGTGCTGGTGAGTGCTCAGTACAGAGAGTTCTGTCATAAACTTGCTTCCTCAGTGTAAGTTTTGTTGTACGCTCAGGAGCAGTGACACAGACTTATAATTTGACTGGAGCACAATGTTTCAGGTTTATGCACTTCCTCAGAAGAAGTCATTAATTTAGGATGCCATTAAACTTTGAGGTGTTCATATGCTACAGTGGTGAGGACTAGAGAAATGTCCATAAATAAATATCATGATTCATCGTGAGACTCAGTGAACCTCACCAGCATAAAAAACAAAGTATGCGATAAAAGAATCACACATTAACTAGCTTTATTGTCTACAGGCTGAGAGTTACAATGTGGACACGTTCTGCTTCTTACTGTGCATGTGAATTGTAGACGGCATGTGGGGACCTCTAGGAATCCATGTAATATAAATATTAGATAAACTGTAGGTTCAATTTATTACTTGATTCTGTAAGTATATCACAGGCTACATCTCCACTGAGCATAATTCTTCAAGAGAAGAGAGATGTTATATCACAGTCAGGTGGAATCTGACTGCTGTTGTATCCTTTAGTGATATTTGCATCCAAATTATTGATGTGAAGGGGTACAGGGAGAGCAGCCGAGGGAAGGATAACTTAGTTAACCCTTATATGGGGGATTTGGCCAAAGATGACTGAAGTAAAAGGAAACAGGAAATGTTCCTATCTGAGCAGGAAAATATGCCAGTCCAGCTATGTCTTTGTGAATATTCACAGCTATGATCTAGAGTCCATCAAAGTCATGGGAGTCTTGGCAAATACTTCACCAGATTTAGTTTTGTCCTAAATACCTACTTGCGTTCTGATACCTAGGTAATATATCAAAACCCATTTTCATTTGCTTCCGCTGTATTTTTGAAAATACATATACCTAAAGGAGCAATGTTTCATTTTTCTCTATGTGATGTCTGAGTATGTTAGATGTTCGCACATGTCTGAGTTTTACTTACTGTTGTTCAGTATTGGGCATTCTGTGTTGTGCTGAAAGTTAGGTCTCTATAAAGGTGTGTTTTGGTTGCTACTTTTGGCATGAAAGGTAATTGCAGAGCATTATTTTGCCTTAACAGGGCAATACTGCCTAACTTCTTTCCCACACAAGATTTCTATTATAGTAGGAGGAAGACAAAGCAGTGTTCATCTAAGCTTTTAGGGGCATTTTGGCCCTGTCTGCATCCATTTGAACAAATGGTAAGTTTACAACAGGAAGATGAAAAAGAAGTAATCTTGGTAAATTTGTTTACTTGATGCTTTCTGCAAACGAATTCTGAGAATAGAAAAGACATTTAAATAAGCATTTACACCAAAACATGATTTCCTTTAATCTCTCTGAGATTACTTATTAGTGTAGTTTTCTGCACTGAGCTATACGACAGTGCTTTAAAAAAATCGGCACATGTACATTAAATGTCATAAAATCAGCAGAAGTATTGAACATTAAAATTTACTTTCCATAAAATAAATTGATTGATAAAATGTACATCGTAAAAACAACCCTATTAGCTCTCAGAAAAAGGAAGCTATCATGTTAGTGTTTAGAGTTATTCCATTGTAGTATTCAATCTGGATGACTTAAGTACTTTACTGGTTTAAGCCATAAGAAAAAACTTTCTGTAAAGAACTAGAAACCTTACTGCCTGGTTAAAAAGAACGTGTCTGCATACTAAATCCTGTGGGTACCTCATTCCTGTACCATCACACAGTAACCCAGACTTGATGACTTCAGCTGGTATAGAAGTAAGCACAACATTTTCATAGCTGCTCAATTTGCTGCTCTTGTGATCTGCAGAAATAGCCCAACAAACAAGGTGTTGTATTTCCTCATTTTAGAATAGGGAAGAAGGGAGGCAAATAAAATACATGTGTTCTGGCATACCAAAACCCATCCAAATTAACCCTTTCATAACTCACACCATCTTTTCCACATTTGGCTCCCTCCTAAGTTATTGAGAACCTGTGCATAATGTGTATCTTGATTAGTGGATGATCGTTGGAGACATCTGCAAAATCATATTCCCATAACCCCCTATAACCTTCATCAGCAGGTCACCTTAGCTTTTTATTGTTGTTTAACAAATAATTGGTATGCCCCTGCTTATGATTCCTAGGCAATTTTTATGATAAAGGAATCTTATAGTGAATGATTTATTGTACTGGGTGCTTCCAAGAATTGCTGTCCTTCCATGTAGCCCAGAGTAGAACATAAATTAACATTCATTTGAATGGATGCTGCATAGAGAGTTCATGACAAAGTATGCATCGGCAAGCAGCAAGGAGCACAGCAAACTCTTTATGTGGCAAATGGAAAAACCTGTTCAGTATTACACTTGTATTCTCTCCTGAAAACAAGGCATCTGTTGGGGATTCTAATAAACCCCAAGCTAAGATTTGCGGCTGTCTTGTAACCCTGCATTAGACATCATTTGTAAAGCATACGTTTCCTCAGAAAGATTTCCATACAAGGTACTTAAGATAGATCCATGCAAAACTCCCCAGTTTCAGTCCATTTGATTCTTACAGTGTTGGAAAAGATCTTAGATGAGGTAGCACAGTCTTGATGTTGAACTATGATGATTTCTGCTGGTTTACACCTAGACAGTAACTGACCTGGCCTTTTTGAAATGGCTCACTTTGATCGTATGGATTTGACTCTTCCAGCCTATGATTTTCATGGAATTTTTTAATTGAAATATGAATTAAATTCTGAAATAGAATTAGAAAGAAGGTTTTGAGTTTAACTGCATTTTATAGCTCAGGTCTGCAAATGAGCTCCAGTTCCAGTAAAAACTGAATGTTGGTCTATGCAAATGCTTAATGAAGCTTAATGACTTTTTGAGCAGCTCTGCTTTGAAGTGTTAACAGGTCTGTTGCGATCTCATTTACATTACTGAATACCCAGGGCTGTTACTAAAGTAAACCATGATTAAGCTCCTGTATTTTAGATCAGAATTAGAGCTAAAATCCAAATGAATCTGAAAGCAAAGGAGTTCAGGTTTGATTGCAAACATTTAGAATTGCTGTATGTTAACATTCATATTGTATTTTTTTTTATTTTGATTTATGGTTTTTTGTTTTGTTTTGTTTTTGCTTGTTCGTTATCCCTTTTCCACTGACTTTCATTAATATTTATTGTCTGCTCTCAGCAGCAGCTGTTTGATAAGCTGCTACTTAAAAAAGAGAAAGTAGAGAGGGAAATACAGCTTGGTATACAAAAAGAACGCCAATTTGGTTTCAGTAAGGAAAACAACTGTAAAGTCAATGTGGTGAGATTTCTTTTTCTTTTTCCACTTTGTAGAACCCTGGAGTTGATTTTGGTGATGTTTCTGAAAGAATAGCTCTACGACAGAGACTGCAGTGCCGGAGTTTTAAGTGGTACTTGGAGAACGTTTATCCTGAAATGAGGGTTTATAATAATACAGTCACTTATGGAGAGGTACTGTATGTCTTTGAAAATACGTCATGGCTGCATTACAGAAATCCCTTCATCTTAGTGGTGGGTATCAGGATGTACAGAGCAATTTCAAGTCAGCATGGTAGTAGCAACAGAAATCCTCTCACCTACTTTTAATCCACACTAGGAAGTGTGGCATTAAGAAATATTGTCCCTCCCATTGGGGTGTATCAGACAAAATTATTCTAACAAACAATAATATGCAACCTCTTTGGCTTTCATTTTAATATAGAGCATCTCTGAGAACATGAATTTGAGGTCATTTTTTTTTCCCCAAATAGGATGCCACAGACATGAACAAAACATCAGCAGTCAAGAGAGCTGAAATAATTACAGTTGATAGGAACAGTTGAATTTACTGAATTATTTTCTGGTAAAGAAGAAACCCATTTTGGGTTTTGCCAAACTATTTGAAGGATTATATTCACTTAATTCATTGTGGCAAATCCTCCTTTTTGGGGATAAAAAGCAACATATCCTTGTTCAGATGGAGTTGAAGCTACCATTTGGCAAGTCTTTAAAAAAGGTCTTTAGAGAAGAACGATTCTGCTGCTTCGTGCTTGGAATTTGTATGTTCATTTCCACCTGTGCACCAGCAATAAGTAAGACCCTGGATCACCTACTCTGAGATAGCCAAATGGACATGTTAGTTAACCATAATAAAATGCTGAATCCAAATGCACTGGAAATGTGTAGACATTTTGGTTCAACTTAGCTTTCAGAGTCATTTCTTTCTCTTCTGTTAACCAATCAAAACTCCCATATATGCTTGATCAAAATCTTTAAAGAAGTCAGACATGCCTTCTGTAATTTTTTAAGTCTATATCATGTGTCTGTAAGGTAAGAACCGCTACAGGTTATGTCTGTGAACTGGGGCGAAGTTCTAGGACCTCTCCTGTTGCATAACGTTTTTAAGATTCTATTTTAATTGTCTTCTTGATCTACAATTAAATCCAAAGGCAATAAATTTTCATACAAGACCACTAAATGGACATTCCTCCTTTCTGTTCCATTTGATTGAGTTCATATAAAAATAAGTCAGGCACTTCAGATATTGATATAAAGTGCAAGTTTTATTGCATCCTAATATAACTATCCCTGGCAGTAACCAAGGAAAGACATTTAGTAAATTCAACAGGAGCTATTACTAACTGTCAGCTCTGAAAATAATGTTAACTGAGAAGAACATTGGCAGTACTGCCAATGTTGTGTCAATTATACCAGACGGTTAGCAGGCTGGGCTCTAAAAAGAAGTTTGTTTCTGTTGAGTGGTCGCATAACAAAGTTCTTAATTCAAAGAGGAAGTTCTGCAATGCAAGTATCTAATTCATTAACATTTATAACAAAATGGAGCCATGCAAGATATTTAGCTAGTATAAACTGGCATAGTTCCCTTTCTGTCTTACATGCCCATAATGAAAAAAAATGGAGGCTTCATCCTAAATGACATCAAGCTTGTTATTAAGTATTTTCTCTTATGGCTATTTTTCTGGAGGAAAAAGTGTTTGAATTTTAAAGAGTTTAAGGAAAATAAATGTATTGAGTAGACATGAAACAGATTGAAACAGTAGTAAAAATATATTTCCCAGTGACTCAATTCACATTTTTAAAGCTGTGTCATAAAGCTGTCTTCATGTTCTTTAGCCTTTATAGTACCTGAGTCATAAAATAAACCTCCCGAAATTTAAGTGCTAGTGAACCCCCTTATCCCATCAGATTGCCTGTTATGTTCATACACTATAATATGTAGGATTATTTACTGATTTTCTGACACTTCATGCAGCAGCTATTTCTGTGTTATGGGGGTGGCCAGACAAATTGTTCAGTCTAAGCTAAAACTGACCTGTTGACTGTTTCAAAATGTCCATCCAAATAACTTCTTGTTTAAGAGACCTGTAAAATTTTTCTGTGTCCAAAATGCACGTAATAATTCTAGCCTGAAGAGAAAGAAAGGCCTGTAATTTCACGAGTGCTCCAGTCTAGTTTTATGGACTTGTAAACTCTTCTTGTCTCGGGATATGCATGAATTTTTGACTTGGTTGGTTCTCTGAACCCAGTTTTTAAATATATTGAAAGCCCCCCAGTGCTGCTTATCATTGCTTGTATCCTTTCACAATAATGTATGTCATTTCTGTATGTGACAATATACTGTAGTCTCAATTCAAATAAAATTTTCATATTTTTTTTTTGTTTTTATATACACAATTGGAGCAAGTAAAAGTGTGCGAGAGCAAACACAGTCCTGGGTAGTTCCCATGCTGTTTGGTGAAATCACATTTTCAGCATGTAGGGTCAAAATTTATACAATTTTACACAAGGGTAATTTGGAGCAAAATTTGCCCTGGGTTTCTTAGCGTGCATTTTATGGGGTTTAGATCCTTGAGTAATTGATGAAAATGAAACTCTGACCAAAGTTAATAGTTTTGTAAAGACAGCAGATTGTCCAAAGAACCTGTCTCTTTCCGGAGCAACTCCACTACTGGGAGTCCTGTCATATATGGAGAATAAGAATGTGTTTCTCAGCAAAAAGGAGAATAGTTTTATCCACTATTTGTGTCAGTAGTTGTAGTGCAACTAAGTGTTAGCTGGACTGAACTTGCATCTTACAAAATAATATTCTAATACAACTGTTTTCCTTCTGATTGGATTATAGGTGCGTAACAGCAAAGCTAGCGGCTACTGCTTAGATCAGGGAGCCGAAGAGGATGACAAAGCAATCCTTTATCCATGTCACGGAATGTCCTCTCAGGTAAATAATTAAAATCCCATAATTAAGGGGAAACCTGTAATTTCAAGAAAATTTCAGAAGAAACAAGAAGTAATTTGGTGCATTTGAGTTGAGTTTGGCAATATACCCCTGTGTTGCAAAGGAAAATATCTGGCCTTACTCTAGTCTTTTTGGGTGTCCTTTCCCAGATAGCTCAACATGTGAATCTATACGTTGAAGATGCTAATAAAGAAAAGAGAAGAATCATGATAATTAATTTTAATAATGGAGAGATCCAATGATGATTAAAAAATTTTTGACTGTTTGTTTGAGTGAACAGCTCTTCTCATTATGATTTGATTTATTCTAGGAATAGTATCTCTTTATATTAACTGTTGATTCATCCAATATGTTCCTATGCAGAAATGTTTTAGCAAGATACTGACCTGATTCCCTGAGTAGGCAAAAAATTAAGCACATATTTAACATCAACTCTGAAGGGAATTAAGAATATCTTTTAAGTTAATACTTTCCTAAAATGGAACATTCTTTTGTCAGTCCCTGTGCATATTATTTTCTTACAGATATATGGTGATTTTAACATGACACCTCTTCTTGCCATGCTTTATAGTGATATTTCTTGTTTTTTAAATACAAGTTGGATATTATTTAGATCTAGGACTTGATCTTCTTCTGAAATGTAACTCTTGTTGCATTTGAAGTACCATCCAAATCAAAACTACATTAATGAACATTCTCATGCATAAATAAACTGACCTTATCACAGACTTAACAATTATCTGAAGTTCACCCATACGTATATTGATTTGGAGTCCTGGCTCGTACACTGCCGTGGAGGCATAACAAGAGTTACGAAATATAAATATTGCCTATTGTGCTTAATTGCAAGCTGGTGAAGAGTCAAACCTTATTAAAGCAACGTGGATAGACAGTAATTCCTACTGACAAAATGTCCACCCTTGGCAGAATCGTTATGGGACACCTGACTGATGCTGTCGTAGTAAAGACAGAAGGAACAGCCTATGAGTAAGGTAACAAAATAGTGTTGCTTAATTAGATGTAAATGAGTTTTCCAAGAAGACTAGTTAGTTAGAGATGTCAAGGCACACAGAAAGCTCAGTCTCTTGCTCCATTCTAATTCTGACCAGAAGGTTGCAAATTTAAGTCTTTCTCAAAAGTCCCTCTGCAACATCTAATCTTCTACTATTATGCTAGCACTGAAAGGAATAATGAAATATATGATCCTGACTAATTTATTTTGCAACTTATGTGCTTAACCTACTTGTTTGCCTCCATGGCTCCTGTTTTATAGAATATGCTTTGACTTCCAGAAGAAGAAAGTAGAGGAGGGCATAAAAGGTAGGGTGAAGTTATTTGAAAGGAAGTATGACGTGTCCAGCTTCTCCTGACTAATTCTTAAAATTCTGGGGCCTAGCATAGCTCACCTCTCAGATAGCATCCAGCTCTGACCAATTTCTTTCATCCTTTTCCAGCCAGCTTTCAGCTCTCTTCAGGAAAAACAGGTTGTTTTCCTTTTAGTTAGAAGCAAATACATTGCCTAGTAAATTATGCCTTTTGAATTTGGAGCCCCTAGACTGGACACTGGGCAGCTCCTCTCAGGTGCAAATAACAGTACACAAGGTATACACTGCCAAAAATATTGAAGTTGGATAGTAACCAATTAAATCTCTTCTGGCTCGCTTCTGCTATTGGTTTCCATTATCTTGTCTATTTGAAATTTCCAAAAAAAGTCTGGAATGCTGTTTTTAGACTTTAAATTACAGCCACAAGCTAGAACCCTCTTGTACTAGCATTTTATAAAAGCGTAGAAAGAAAAAGTCACTCTTCCCACACCCTTAAAATCCAAAGCATTCCCTGCATGTGAGAATTATAAAGTACGGGAAAGGCAAAAAGTTATTCTACCAAATCATCCTGCAGTAGTTTCCATTTCCTTTTAAAAAAAAAAAAAAGTTTTCACTCTGTAAGAAACACCAGGCAGAAGGCAAAGGTGATGTTTTATCTAAGTTGAGTATTTCACAGACAAGTATGGGTTGGAGTCACTCAAATGCAGCCAAGTTAATTAATGATTACACAGCTGGAAAGGTTCTATCATCTCACCACAATTTACAAAATTAATTCAGTATGAGAACCACAGCTGCACAAACCCTAATCAAGGATACTCAAGCACATAGCGTGAAAGGTGTTGACAGCAAGCTTTTTAATACATTAAATAAACATTTTTAAAGCCCCTCTTATAATCAGGCTGGGTGAGCATAGTTGTCTGTTATGTTTAGCTTTCAGTTTCTGACATTTTTCATCACAAGTATAGGGCATAAAATACCCCTGCTGAGTTGAGATTTGGGTTAGTTCTACATGCCTACTGAATATAAATGTGGCGCTCATTTTCACCAGCTTAGGTGCTTGATGTGTCCACCTGGTTTGAAAACCTCTCACTATTCAGATAGTCTTGTTTGGTTTTCATACTCTTCAATTCTGAGAAGCAAATAAGCAGTGATTTTAGTATACACATGGTTCCACTGAAACCAACAGAATTCAGTCAAGTGTTTAAAGAAAGCTGAGTTAGGCATAAGATTACTGCTCATTCTGTAATATGACGTTCTTTTCGTCTACTTCTTAACCTTCTATTTTCCTTGCATATTGCACGCCTTTGAATGGTGTTGTCCTGCAATATGAGTGAAAAAGAAAACCATTCCAGTTACTGCTCCATGAACAAAATGCCTTTCCCTACGCGTATTCTCAAGATCAGCTTTTTACCACCATAAATCACATCTTTTCAACTGAAATCAGGTTTTAAATTACTTTTTTCAAACTGGGATAACCTCTTTTATGGATACTCTTGAATGCGTTTAGCCTAAGTTTACATCAATTTAGCTTCATGAATTTGACTCAAGTTAAATCAGTGTAAGCCAACAGTTAGCAATATCCAAACAAGGTTTTGCATCAGTCTAAGTTGATTTCAAAACTCCCTTTTCAGAGAAGTAGTGTCATTTTTATATGTATTCATGGGATCTGAAGTTTGAGTCAGATCCCTTTCAGGAAAAAAGATTTGCAAATACTGCTGGGAGAGCAATGGGAAACACCATCCATAGCTAGAGAAGTATTCAGAAAAGAAGGAGTATATTGAGAGTCTTGAAGTGCCTTACCTCTGCACATGGCTAGTCTTATACAATCACCTGTAATGCCCATTGGGTCAACAGCTCTGTATAATACCCTTTTATTTTCAAAAACAGCTCTTTTAAAAAAAAAAAAAAAAAAAGGGAAAAAAGAACAACCCCAAAAGTGGAATGTGTTGTTCTGGAAGCTTCTTACACTGGTTGTAGCGCACACAGGTTTTGAACTATCTGAGAGCAATTATACAGCCTCAGTAGAAATATTCACTGTCTCAGGGTCTGTCTTGTATGCTGTGATATGGAGCTGATTTTACAGCGTGTGAAAGAAGAGGAGAACTTAACAAAATGGCATCCTGGGATAGAAGGGCCCTGGTGAACAGCCTCCTTCTCCACCCTCCTCTCTTCCCTTTCACACTGAGAGAAAGAGGAGGCACGGCAGCTGTGGAAGTGAGAACTCCCTCAGTGTTGAGATCAAGCAGAAAGAAGAGAGATCTTGTGATGTTCAGATTCCTGGAGCTCGCAGCTACACAAATAGATGGAATAAAAGGAGATGAAAGACTTTGCTTAAACTATTGCTTGAGGGCAGATCTTTAGCACTTTAGTTGGTAGAGCTATGGTTTGGCAGAGTTGGAGGCTGGATAGCACATATGATGGCTTAGAGAGGGGCGGATGAAAAGTAATTTTTTAACATACAGGAAGTGATGGGTGACATTCTGTAACAAACCAGCATTTTTTTTAACCGTTTTTCTTGTGATATGCTTGTCTTGTGATGACAAGTATTCTGGATATTTAAGATATTTCAGACTCCTGTATAGCTCACTGTTTCAATTTGTGTCAGCTTACAGCTCACCTTAACCTGCAGGGCTGAAAGATTGCTTAAAGATTTCCTTTTGCTTGGAGAACAAGAGTGAGAGAGGGGTTTGGTTTCATGTGGAAAGCTAATGGACCCATCTGTGTGTTTCCTACAAAGTTACCTGTTGACTTGTACTTTTATTTCACTTGACTGGAAATCAGCAGGAATGGATTCTCTGAAGTCAAATCCTTTAATTAAAAGCTGACATTTACCTATCAGATTGATGCTCCGGGAGGATCATCTTCCATAGGCATCACTGTTTACTATTTTTTTAATCAGATATGGTGGCTTTGGTAAACAACTTTTGACACCTCTTCCATTCTGCTCAGACTTCTGAAAGTTGAAAGGAAGAATACCCTGTGTTATCGTAGGCACAGCAGACAGCATCAGGATTAGATCTTGGAGTATTTGACACAGCACTTAGCTTCAATGTCATTTTTGTGGATCCTTCAGTTCTTCTGACATAAAAGAGAAAAACTAAGCAAAGGTGCATCCTCATGTGAGGCATAAGAAAGCACTTCTGTTCTGCAGTTTGCAGTGGGAATGTGTGGAAATGCAAGGCTTTCAGCCCATCAAGATTTGCACAGACTGTTTTTTTTTGTTTTTTTTTTTAATGGGATCGAATATCCCTTAATAAAGGGGACTTCACCGTTTAATTTTGGCTAACTGGCAACAGATTGGGCATGATGCATCATGCCCTCAGTTCTAGTGCAAATGCAGAGGTTGTTATTTCTTTTTCAGTGTGGTAGTGGCACTCAAGATTGAATTTGAACACAGTAGGTGTAATTTTCACTATTTCATTGACTCTGTATCCCTGCTCCTGTTTTCTAGTCTACAGTAATAAGCAACTGACTTTAATGCTTATTTTATTTGCACAGTTTATGTTGTCTCTATGAAGAGATGATATCAAGTCTTTGGAGGGAGATATTATTAATCATATAATGGTTTCTTGAACCTTAATTTCAGGTCTGGTTTTGCAGAAGCAGGCACTAAAATTTTACTATGTAATGTGGTTTGAATTGAGATAATAGTTTGAGTTTGGGATTTTTTTTTCAGAATTTTATTTTATTTTAGTATGATCTTAAGTTTCTATGACTGTTGGAACTCTCAGAAGAAAGTACAGATTCAGGAAAATTAAGTCCATGATAATCTATTTGTCTCATCATTGCATAGATATCAGTTTCCTGCACCAGGCCATCTTTTATTCTGCTGAGCTGTCACACAACTGCCACTATCAATATTGAAGATAGTTGAGTAGAGTTAGTGCATCTTCCACTTCTAAGGCCCAAGCACAAGCAATAGTTTCTGCTTTGACAGGCTTCTTTATAACACTGCCTCTACCAAGTACATGGTTACTGTGATGCAGAGTACGTGCAATTCTGGCTATTGGGATTCTGAAGACAAAGGATATTTTAGACCACTTTAATATCTGTATAGAAAATGTTGCTCATTCTAAACCACAGGGAAAACTGATCTGACAGAGCAGCTAGCCTATTATAAATGGTGGTTCTGATTATCTAGATAAGGCAAAGCAAACCAGGTTGCTAGGTGGTATTTTTGGACATGGAGATGTATAATAAAGATGGCAAGATGAACACATTTCCTAGCGAGTGTAATTTTCAGCCATGCCTGCAGTCCATTTGAACTCTGCTGAATACTCATTGGATATTAGAAGTGTGAAATACACAGACAGGTTTTACTAAAAAAAAAAAAAACAGGATCGTGGTTTTTTTTCTCCTTTATATGAGGAAAAAAAAAATGCATTGTCAGAGCTAGCGGTCCATTTCTATTTGGAATTACTTTGCTTGCTTGAGCTTGTTTTACATATGTCCCCAGTATCCATATGGAGAAATGGGGAGGGAAAAAAAAAAGTGTCTTGATTCAGTGTGTATAGACAATGCCTCAACTTATGATATTGTTCATGCCAAGAAGAATCCTCCTGTGGTTATCCCTCTGCTCTTTCTGATGTAGGCCCTGTCCTAGCTCTGCACCTCACATGCCTGCTCTGAGCAGAGGTGGCAGGTGGGGAAAATGAACAAACACTTTGTCAAAGGGCATCTGGTCAGGGAGCCAGCAGACAGTGCTCTTTTTACCGCCAAAAAGATATGATTATTCACAGCATGGTTCTTCTGAGGTTAATAAGCGTGGTTGTAGAAAGCTAGACTCTAATTCAAGGTTTTTTAATTGACTCTTAATGATCTCATGCACTGGTCAGTAGTATCCAATAAATGGCAGGCATTTCTGACCTGCCTTCCCTTTCTTGTGAAGTCATTCCAGCCAGATAACAGCAATGAGACGAGGCAGGCAGTGAATTTCCTGGGTGATAATTGCAGTTCTTCAGTGGCTCAGATCTTCACCCTGCAGCATCCTGCCTCACAACACATCAGCCGTGTAGCTGACTCCATTTTGCACTCTTTGGGCACCTGGGTGCTGCACTCAACTACTTCTAGTGTAAGAAGAGCAAGGAATGACTCGTGATTTAATCACGGAAGAAGTGAGAAGTAGATACCTCAGGCTGATTAGAGGGTCATTCTACTGTAATACACCTGCACTAAACAGAGCCATTCTGAACATTTGTTGGGCGGGGGGGAGTTATCCATAGGTTAGAAAAAAAAAAAGAGAGGTGTTGCATTTCTGGCTGTATTTCTCTCTTGCCGCATGAGCAGGATAATGGAGGTCGGTGTTTGACTTTTAGAGCAGTCTATGAGAGGAGTCACATGGAGGAAGGGAGGCCACTGGGCCTCCATTTGGTCTGCTGCCAAATTAACATCATGCATATTCTCTTCGAAATCACCCTCAGCAGGCTGTCCCTGAACTATCTAGAAAACAGCAGTGTTGAAGGGGGTTACTGATGTCTGCAGTTTATAAATGAGGACTCCATCGCTATCATAGTTATCTCAATGTTATGTGATAAACAGTTGACAAGGGCCTTTTTCCCACTAAACGACCATCCTAAAACCACCCTAAGGGCTTTGAGGCTTTATAGAATACAGATTGAAACAACACTTCGTGGTAGAGGGAAATCACATCTGGAGAAGCCAGAACAAAGGGCTTGGAATCAGCCTTCCTTCACCACGTCTGTGCTCGCCGGTCTGCTGTCATCCCGCAGCGGCTCATTGGCTTCTTGGGCTGCAAAAAACTTTTCAAGGTCCTCAGTGTGTCCCTAGGAAAAGCTTTTTTTCCTCCAGTGACTGAGATGTGGGCTCATGTCTGCTGCCTTGTGCTGCAGGCTCCGCGCTGGCTGTGCCATGCTCGGGGACAGAGCCGTGTCACCTTCCCCCTGGCCCAAAATATAGCTGCTGTGAGAGGGCAAAGGGGCAGCCACCCTCTTCTTATAGAAAAAGGCTGCTGGGAGCGCAGCAAGCAGTTCTCTTCCACCACAAATTTGTACTGTGACAATTAGTCCTGATTGACAAAAGCCACCCGCAGGTATTTTCTTTGTCCTTTAATGTTTTTCCTTGGTCCGATATTAATGCAATAGAATATATTCTGGCACTCTGAGATTCTAAGAAACCAATTTTTCATCTCTCGTACATACAGATGTTTTATTTCTTGAGGGCCATTTTACTGTGAATGACTTAAGTCAAGTGAAATCATCGCTTAAAATGGAAGAAAAGTAAAAACTACACTCCCTTTGTTAAAAAAAATAAATAAAAATTAACACAGCTGATTGTGTTGTACATCTTAAACTGCTAGTGCCTGCTAAAACTTTTTTCTTTATTAAAAAATAAAGAAATGCTCCAAGATAATAAATGGCTGTCACCTGAACCATATTTACAGCCAGTAGCATTTACTACATCACTAAATTTCAGAACAGTTAAGCATCACACAAAACTGAAATATCAGTGTGATTCTTTATTATGTAGGCCTGAATGATATGTTAACAAATTTGTTATTTCCCCCATGATTTCTTTTTTTATCTCTCATATTTTTGGATACAGTTTTTTCAGTAACATTTATTTACACAAACTAATTAGAGCTGTTGCTATCAATAGCCTCTAACAGAGCTCTTAAGAACAAACTGCACGGCAAATTGTCATTGTCCTTGTTACATCAATTCCTGCTGAGTGGTATGATTTACATATTCATTACTTTTTCTTGATTGCCCTTTTGCACGAAATATTGGGTGGGGAATGGTGGGGAGCACAAGTGTGAAAGAAGAGAATATTGTGTCCTACGAGAGACCTCAGGTTGCTAAAAACAAGCTTCCCAAGCTGTGTTGCTGGGCAGGACGTGCTGGAACGGGACAAAGGGCTCCTCACTGCGCCTGGGGCAGGAGCCGGCACAGAGCGGAGCCGCAGGCCGGCTTTGTGTCCCGCGGCTGGGGTCCCTGGGGCCGTGGTGAAAGCCTTCCCTCTTCTTTCTTCCCCAGCTTGTCCGCTACAGCTCTGAAGGAGTCCTGCAGCTGGGGCCACTGGGCTCCACAGCCTTTCTACCTGACTCCAAATGCCTCGTTGATGATGGGAAGGGCAGGACACCGACTCTGAAGAAGTGTGAAGATGTCCTGAGGCCAGCACAGAGGTTCTGGGACTTCACACAGGTACAGAAGAGCTCAGGGAGCCATGGAGAGACAAATTGGAGAGAAATAGTGTCTTGGAAGATATTTAACAAAAAACAAGGAGGTCTTCAGAGGACTGTTCCAGGAGTCCCCACCGATGCTTTCTAGGATTCCCCCCACACACACTTTTTCTAGGAATTCTCTGATATGCTTCCTAGGAATCCCCCCCTTATGCCTCCTAGAAATAGTCTGATATGCTCTCCAGGCGTTCCCCCCACCATGTGCTCTCCAGAAATTTTCTTACATTATCTCTAGGCATTTTGGGGTATGCTTTCTAGGAATATCCCCTTATCCTTTTCATTAATCCTCCTCTTTACTCCTTCAGGGACACATATGCACACACACACTTTCTTTACGATCTGAAGGCATTTCTTCGTATGCTGTTGAGGAATTTTCTGTTTATAAGACTTCCTTACCCCCTCCACCACCAACTTTATGCGTTCTATGAAATTTCAATTATGCTTTCTAGGAGTCCCCCGTATGCTTTCTTGGACTATTCTAGATTTCTGTAGCAATTTTCAAGAACATGTTTATAATTTTTTTATTATTATTTTCTAGGAATTCTTAGTTCTAGAACTTTTCTAGGATATTTCTAGCATCTTTGCAGCAATTTTTAGATCTACAGCTTTCAATTAATTTCTAACACTTTCAAAGAAATTCTGGGATTTCTTTTATTTTAGGGTCTGTAGGCATTCTCTTATGTTTTTTAGAAATTTTCTAGTGATTTCTTGGGAGTTCTCTAGGAATTCCTAAATCTAAAATTCTCAAGGAATTTTTTTTTAGCATTTTGTTTGGAATATCTAGTTCTTCCTAGGGATTTCTAGCACTTTGATGGGATTTTTATCACTTGCTATATGAAGAACTTTCCAGGCATTTTATAGTGCTTTCTATGAATTTACAGATCTAGCGCTTTTCTTCTTTTAGTCTCTTTCTTTTTTTTTTTTA
Organism: Chauna torquata; assembly: GCA_013399475.1. Taxonomy (NCBI): domain Eukaryota; kingdom Metazoa; phylum Chordata; class Aves; order Anseriformes; family Anhimidae; genus Chauna; species Chauna torquata. The sequence continues at coordinate 202,985 of VXAL01018908.1, forward strand.
TTCCTTCTTCTAACCCTTCTTTTCTTTCTTTCAGAATGGTCCAATCATTAGCAGAGATACTGGCCGTTGTCTAGAAGTGGAAATGTCAAAGGATGCAAATTTTGGGCTCAGATTAGTCGTGCAAAGGTGTTCGGGGCAAAAATGGATGATTAGAAACTGGATAAAACATGGCCGACATTGACTGCTGGGGCTGAGAAGCTGCCTCTCCTGCCGTTGTCCATTGCTCAGTGTGCCATATCTTGCAAGGCATTTGACTTAAAGCAAAATAGTTTGAACAGGACTTGGATCTAGAGGGTCCTCCGTAGTTGGGCATTCAAAGGAGGAAAAAAAAAAAAAAAGAAAGAAAAGCAAACACATACATGCCCTATTTGACTATTCCTTGCTCCGGTAGATGACCTGGGAAGCTTAAAAAGAGTTTTCTGTTGCTTTGGAAATCTTGGGAAGATCAGAAAACCACGGAAATGTTTTTTTCCTTAAGCTCTCCTAGGAGAATTAACAGACGTTTCTAGGAGTTGAAAGGAGAGATCCCAATACTGCCTCATAAAGAGAGTTCTCCAATGGGTAGCTTTTTAGCTTTAAGTTATTGACTGGTGCACAACTCCTATGGTGAATAATCATGTGCCTTTTTTATTGTACTTCGTATACAAGGGGACTGGAAAAATCCTACCTTTTCAGCATGTCTGGTTCATTGTACTAAAAAGAAGACCTGTAAATAATACTGGAAAACACAATATAATATAGAATAAATTTCAAGGTTGATTGTTTAGGAGTCTCTTTCTAGAAAGAGGCAATTCCGCATATGTTTACAGGTGGTTCTCAACCTTCAAGCTGCTAAAAAGCAGTGTTTTAGAGACCTCTTCGATAGACACAGGTAAATGTTGAATAGGTAAAATAACCACATGCTCCATTATATTGCCACATTTTACATTTCTTGGCTGTAAAGGCATCACAATATAGCACTTGCATATTTAACTCTTCTGAGGCAGTAAATGTCCTAGTAGATAGGTGGATTTCTAAGAGGCCTCTGTTAGCCCACAAACCCCGAGTACGTAAGTGCAAGGCTCCCATCCTGCAGCGCTGTGCCTGCAGGTGCACTTTGTCTTGCTCCAGCAACTGCCTGGAAGCCGGGGGTAGGGGATGACGGATGCTCATTACTTCTGAAAATTTAGGTGCCGTCTGTGGAATTTAGCAACTTGAAGTTTCCATTTTGTAACCCATCCTGTGAAAATGTCAAATGTGAGCAAACATGCTTTGTGAGCACCGTCTAAACAAATTTCCTGAACAAACCAACAAAGTCTTTTCAGTATTTGGAAAAAAAAACAAACAAACAAACAAAAACCTCATGCTAAAAGAAGAAATTAGAGCGAGAGAGAACTAGGCAGTATATATAAGTAATGTTACTCTGAAATATAAATATTTTACTGTAGTCGACCTGGTGACAGCATCTTTGTGAACCTAGATTTAATAACGTATCCAGTGGTTCATGCAATGTCTGTGCACAGGTAGCCAAAAAATGGCAAAGCCTTACCAAAAGGCTATCAAAGTTGATGATCACTGTCAAGGTCAGCAGGCTTTGGGTGTAGGTCCATGGCAAAGAGCTTTTCATTGCAGAAGATTCTGTCATGCTGAAGGATAGACAGAGACAGTACCTTAACTTCATTGTTTAATATTTTATAGTACTTTTTTGTTTTGTTTTACTGAGCCAGGAAGATAGGTAACTGCAGACACCATGGTACCATGAATCTTGGTGATCTGTTTCTTGAAGAGCTTTTGCCATTCCTATTTCAAGGCATGCTGAACAAAATAAAATGGAAACAAAGTTGATTTTTTTGAGGGCATGGTATGTAATAAAATATTTACTTTTAACATGCAAATTCCATCACTTGTTGTCAACTCTTGGTTGGTATCCAGAGAGCACGTCAGTATATTTTGCCCCAAATTTACTTTTGAAACTATATGCACAATATGTAATACAAAGCCAATTCTCCTGGGGTGTTCTGGTTTGGTGTTTTTTGTTTTTTGTTGGTTTTTTTTGTGTGTGTGTGTGGTTAATAGCTAATCTTTATTTATGTCACATGCATCAGGTTATGTATGAATATACACAAAAGAATAATTGTGTGTGAGATTCTAAACATAAAAATGGTTTAAATTCTGTTTTTATAGTCAGTTGACCTCTTGAACAGTGTAATAAGACCTGCAGGGAGAGGTAACATCTTGAATAAATCAAGCAATACAGTAAAAAAGAATCGTGGACAAGCTCAGTACTCAAGCCTTCCTGTGGGTCTGAAACAGAGGTAGGAAGCTTCTGGGAACAGTTGCCCTGCATTTAACCTCATTACGTTAAGCTACTAGACAATTTAAAAGGACAGTTACCATCTACAGAGCAGGTGTTTAATGCTTTGTAAAGGAGTCCTATTTGTGGGTGACTTTTCTTCTTCTCTCCAGATACAATTTAAAAGGGGGAAATTGTATGAAAGCTGTATTCCTTCTTTTATTTACTCTAATGGAGTTTTATGGCTTGAATATTTGGCTGAGGGAGGCAGGACGGCAGAAGAAGGGAAAGTTAGTTTTACCTGTTGAGTTTTGGGGGAGTAAAGTCAAAAGGTATTCGCACCTTTTGTAGTCTTTTCAGTTAATAAGAGCTAACTATGAAGATGGCTGGAGCTGAAAATAATTATATATCATATACTAAATGCCTAAGTATTAGATTATAAAGTTACCGTACCCAGCAGAAGCTAATATGCCATGTGCATTTTTTTTCTTGTCTTGAGTCATCAATCTACTCTTGATCCTTGGTTAGCAATGAGGCAGCAAGCTTTTCAACACTGTAAATGAAAAAGGAAGGGAGAATATGTGGAGGAATACTAAATACCAAATTTACTATCCTAAAAGAAGTGTTGCATCTGCAGTTTAGGAGCTTTGAAGCTGAGAAGCCCAGACAGATGTCCTTTTACCGGCAAAGATTTCAAGCAGGAACGATGACCCTTCACTATACCACCACCATAATGAACATGAATTGGTTGTCCTTGGAATTACACTATTGCACATTTTCAGTGCCCACTGCAAAGCATTTGAATGTGGCCACATGGTCTAACTGAGGGTTAGTCCTGGCAAGCTTTGAGTGTAGAGGTCGTGCACTGCAGAAAGCTTGCAAGAACCAGACTTTCAGTATAAGAAGGAAAGTAGATTTTGTGACAGACAGCTCTGAGATGTACAGAATAATATAAAAGAGTTCAAATAACTCTTAAAGGTGAGGTTGGTTTTCTCTGTGATTGTCAGGTGGTTGTTTTTTTTTTTAAGACTTACTGAAACAATTTCTTATATTTAAGAAATATAGCTGTTGGGTTCTTTTTACTTTGGTCTTTATCTGTCTGAACCACTGCTTTGACTGTGGAATTAACATGGTAAATCTGCATGTGAGAGGGTCTTAAATATTCTCTCATAAAAGGACTAATAATAATAAAAAAGCCTTGAGTGTTATCTGTTTTAACTAAAGTCTATGGGTCTCTTGTCAGTATTTCACCCTTAGTATAATCTGAAGTCCTGCTTAATGTATTTTTTCAGATTTTTAGTCATGTTTCCTGCAGTGCAGCAGTCTGGATAATCTGAAATGTATTTAATATAATGTAATATGCCTTGCAGAGGAAATTCAGATGAGAATGGTTTTCTATTGCTATTTTGTTTAAGAGATTTTGGAGTTAAATAGTAGGTCCAAGGACAGAAGAATATAAGCCAAGAAGGAGCATCAGGTCTAGTACACTGCTGTCACAGGCAAACATGTCAAATAATAGTTTTGTAAGCATGTCAAGATGCCTTTAAAAGGCGCCAGAGTCCTGTATAAAAAAAAGCAGTATCTCCTTTGAGAGTGATGAACTATCTTCCAAGCTGAATTTATTATTGGCTTGATTAAAGCCATTTGTTCCTCAGGCAAAATCGTCCACTAGCTTTATCGGCTTACTGGTTCCTGAGACATGAGTCCAGTGGAAAGCAACTAAGAGAAGGAAGAGTTTAAAAAAAAAAAAAAACTTATTGAAGGACTCGGTGAATTCCACTGGAATTACATAAAGATCTATTTTGTACTCATCCATGAGGCATGAAAACTCTTCAGGACTGTCCCACATCCAAAAAGCTAAACTCTGGCTCCACAGAAATGATCTAAGACAAAAATGTGAAGACTAAAGCAGTTCTTCATGGATACTCTCTAAGTGTTGAACTATCTGTCTCAGTTTAATGAAAGATTTGGGGCTTGGCATGTCTGAAAAATCAGGCCTTCACAGTCCTTTGGAAACTGTTTTCATCTCTTTTCATCAGCCTACTCCTTTATAGTAGATGAACACCTCACTTGCTTTGTGACAAGGGGCATAATCTATCTGACAGAAGACAGCTGAAATTTTAAGTATTTAAGCCACAGCTAGTAAGGTTTAATGAAATACCCCCAGTCCTAATCTGTTCTTTACATCAATTACGCAGCATCTAATTCCTTCAGTATCCAGCATTCAATTGACATGATTCATTAAGAGCCATACCAAAGCACATTACGGCCTGTTTTGGGACCCAGTTGACTTCCATTGCAAGAACTTAAACAAAAGTCACAGTTCAGGGAGAGTTTGGCGTATTATTATTCAGGTAAGACACAAATACCTTTGGGCTGTCATTTTGTTTGTTCATTTCATGAAAGCCTTTGGGAAGAAGACCAACTGTCAGAATTCCCTCAACTGAAAATTGTTCTAGCAATGATGTTCCAATTTTGACTGCTGCTATTTTGACTAACTGCTACTTAACCACTAACAAAAGTCAATCCTGAGGTCATGCTATAGATAAAAGAGGGTATTGCAAATTAGTGGAACTAGCTAACGAGATGGACAGAAACCAAGAAAGGATCATGACTTCACTAAATATGGATGCCACCAAAATAAACTTAATATTGTGTTCTATCAGGAAGGAATCACAAACTTTATTCAATTTTGTCTTCCTGCATCAAGAATACCTACCTATTCAAGAGACCACTGTAGTGTATACCTCCAAAGCTTATTTTGCAGACAGAAATTGATTTTTTTTTTTTTCTGGTGACTTTAGTGGTCTTAAGGTGACAGCTGTAATTACTGGATGCATGGAAAATAAATTAATTGGCCATGATCTACTGAAGCACGCGCATCATGCATTTATACCTTCCTGTGTGGTAACAAGGATATTCGTGAAACACTACTGCACTGAGTATATTCTCCTAGAGATGGAGTCTGCTTTCCTAATGAACGAAGGGAACTCAAGGAGTAAATACTGAAATGATATCTCTAATAATTCTCAGTGAGTTTGGCACAAAGCACATCAATATTTATGTCTTCTAGACAAATGTAATACATTAGCTTCAGGTTCTCTCTTAACAGTCTCAGTATTTTACTCCGGTAACTGTTAAAAATATTTTGTCCCTATAAATATATGGAAATCTTATGCCATATGAAGATTTTAGCTCTGTCTCTACAATGCCCCAGCCATGTATGGCATTAGAAAAAGATTTACAGTGACCTCTCTAGTACATTGTGATGGATTTTAGAATGGTTTCACAAAATATGTCGACTTATGTTACGGAAGTGTTAAAAATATGTAAATAAAGATATTGTCCTCACGGATTGCCCTAAATAAAAACAATGTTTTCTTTGCCCAAGAATATTTACTTATAAATATCCCAGTGAAGCAATACATGCCAACCCGATTTTGAAGAACAGAATTTCTGAATCAAGAGCATGCTTCAATGACCTGTAGAAGCACTTACTACTCTTCATAAGGTTGCAATTATTCTATTGGCCATCAAAAAAATTGCCCAGTTTTTAAACTCTTTGTAATAAGTTTAATTTAAAAAAATAATGCAGCAGCCAGAAGGCAAGTTGTGACTGCAAATAATTTTTCATTAAGTGGCACATCATCAAATCAATTTGTATTTACACTTGAAAAGTTAATAAATTACTATGCATTTTACTGCTGACATGAGCTGCATTTTTTATTATTGTACATTTGGATACCTTGAATTAAAATTCAAAGTTGTCATACAAAAGAAAACTAGAAAAGCAAATAGTATATATACATTTTTAAATGTAAATTGAATGTAATCTGTTCTGAAAGGTAGTCAGCCCATTTTCGAGATGAGCACAGCACACTGTGCAGCAGATTGCAAGCTGTTCAAAAGGGGACAAGCTCTGTGCATGTCAGAGGAGATGCATCACCACACACTCATTAGAGACTTGGCCCCTGAAAGCGTACATCCAAAACTAGACTGACAACATTACAGACTATGATTGCTTTGTAACTGCTAGACCTCAAGGAAGGCTTGTCTTGCAATCCCAGTACGAAGACATACTTACATAATGCTTGCAGGTACTAATCCTCGCTCTAATACAAGCTATGTTCATATATGTTCCCTTGGGATCAGTAAATGCTCCACAAGAAGCATTCATACATAGATTAAAAAAAAAAATTAAAAAATTCTGACCTTCCAATCAACATTCCTGAAATCATTGAACTGTGGGGAAAAATAAGCTGTTGAACCACAGAGAGGAAGCTGGTGATGAAAGTGTTCTCTTGCTAGGAATTTTGAATTGGAGCTATATTTTGATAATTCACATCTCTACAAACACAATAGATCTGTCATTGATGCATTACTGTTCTAAAGAACATGCCCACAACCAAAGAAATGGAACAATTTATACTTCCCAAAATGCCTAGGTTAGTAAAGGACAGGAGGACCGATCCCACAGCCTGTGACAGGACCTATGTCAATAGAGGCCAAACCTGTGGATGATATAAAATGTCACTGCTCTACTGCAGCCAATGGAAGTTGTGAGAGCTCTAGTCATTTATAGGCCTAGTCTGTTGCAACTGATAATAGTGCTATTGACTTGATTTCTTCTGCTTCCAAAGTCACTTTCATCTTCCCAAAGGCAACAGAAAGGGGATAAGAAGTGCTTCTGTGCTCCCTTCCATGCTGTCATACTTCTACCAGCAGCCTGTGCAGTCTAGCACCTCGCCTCTGAAAACAGTCAATAACTGATGTTTAGAAGAACAAAATAGGAGCCAGGGAAAATGTAGAGCAATCCTTTCATCATATATCTCCCCCTAATTTCAAAAGGTAAGGACTTTCCAAGCCAGAGGCTACACACACCAACCATTATGTTTAATGACTACTGTGGGCCTTGCCTGTACGTACCTAATCCACTTATACCTCTGGATGTCAAAACATCCTGTTGTAATAAATAGCACAATTGCTGTGTGAGTCACTATATCTATTTTTAAGTCTACTGTCAATTCATTCCATAGGATACCCTGTAGTTCTTTTATAGTTTAAAACTGTGAATAATTGCTGCCAACTCTTCTTTTTCTCACCTCTTTTTAGTTTGACCTCTGTCAGCTCCCCTTAAATATATTTCAGAATCAACTGACTGTCACACATTTTGTATTGCTAGCAAACAACTTCATAGAAGTGCAAGCAGATGCTCTGTGTCGTATATTGGATTGGGTGATAGCACAGTGAGAACCGATCGGGTTCCTGAATTGCTCAGCTGCATAAAACATACATTACTGGTTTAAACACTGATTTTGGAGCTCAGCCAGACTGCTTCTACTCTGTTACCATGTATGCACAAAGTTTGCAATTTGTGATCAAAGAGCACAGAGCATCTGCAAAAGCATCTGACACTGTCTTTCATTCTGCTAGAGGCTGGAGAAATGCTCCCACGTCCTGCTCCTGCTAGGAGGAGGTCCCAGGGCCCACCTGTAGGTTATGGTTGTGTAACCAGGCTGGGGACTGGTTTCCATCTTCCTCGCTGTCGTGCATACCTCCGTTTCAATTGAACCAACTGGGTGAGACCTGAGTGCACAGGCTTTCTCCTTCCTGATTTCTACAAGGATGGTGACCACACAAGTCAAAGAGCAGCTGTTATGAGGTTCCCTGATTTATCCAGAGGAAGTAAGGTTGGCTGTAGTCTTCAGGTGGGCAATAAAATCAGCCTCAGAAGAAATAGCCTGGCCTAGCCTTGGCAAACTTACTTTGCTCCTGCATCTCCAGGATCAGGGTTTTTTTTTTGTGCTGAGGCATTTCATAAATCCACGCTGAGGACTGGGTGTGGAAATGCTACTCTGTTGCTAGCTAAGGTATTTTGTGGGCTTAATTTCCTATTATAGTCAATCCAGCATTTCTTGGAAGGAGAAATGTCACCTTTAAAAGGTACGACATGCTTATTAGAATGAATGTTCTGCGAATAACATCCAGCAAAATTAGGTTCATGTAAATATTTTGTCAGTAGTTCTGCATCTTGGTACAGCATCTAAAAATGGTACAACATTTGTACCACAGAAGTTATCAGAAGTCTCAGATTATTTCCTGTGAAGAACATATATCATCAATGTAGCCACCTTTTCTTTCCTTTTTTTTTTTTTTTTGATCAATCTTCATGAATCAACTGTGAATCACGTGCTTGTAACTGAGCACTAAGTAGCAGAGAGAATGATTTTTCAGCTTACGCATTCCTTGGCAGGTGCTTTTTGTTTTGTCTATCATCTGTTGATCATGTAATGCAATTGAGCACCTGTATTAGGCAAGTTTTGCATCCTGACTGGTTGGTGGAACTTAAAAAAGAAGACAGTAAGGACTGAAGTGATTTCCTCTCTGTAATGGCAAGGTAAAAGTAAGCAAGCAAACAAACAAAAACTTATACCAGAACTTTCAAAACATTCATAATCCATGAAAAAAAAAAATCCAAAAACTTATTTCAGTGTCAGCAAACAAAACTCAGCACTTTTCATGCAAATTTAGTGCAACATTTTCATGGACTGTGTTCTTCTCATTATAAGCTCATCATTATTGTTTAACCACAGTCTCTAACTTTGCCTTTAGACTGTTCCCACCTTCTTCTATCATCTTATTTCCATAACGTAATTCTGTAAGTTGTTCTTTTTTTCCAGATGTGTTAATTATATAGATGACCTGCATTGACAAAAAGAGCCCTTATAATTAACAAAAATAATTCTGCTGTTTACAGAACTTAGATCATGAACGTGGTGTGACATTAGACAATGTGCACAGCTTTTAAGAGTCTATTATTTGTTTTACAAATGCCAAGAGGAATTTCCTAATGGCCCTTATCTTGCTGACAAAGGAGGCTGCAGCTACAAGAATCCTCAGGTGGGCCCAGTTGGCAGAAAGTTCTTGAGGAAACGTTTCTAATTTAGTGTTGTTAACTGGGAGTTATGGAAATAGGATAATAAGGGAAGGGCAAGGCATATTGGGATTTCCTTGAATTGGAAAAGTGGGAGTTAAACATTAAGAGACTTGAGCTGAACTGTCCATGAGCATGCATGACTTGATAGACAGCAGTTCACCAGCTGATCAAGACCTGGGCTCGTTACACGAACAACTGAGCTTTAATAAAGAGATTTCAATCAGGATTCAGGAAGGATTTTTCTGCTTTTGCAGTTTATTGCAGTGAAATCTGTCCAATCTATTGACAGAGCTCCAAAACACACATGGGTTGGGGCTGTAGTGTATGTGCAGTGAAGCATTTGCCAAAAGCTGTTGAAATTCTCAACGTACTTCAAGTGTTGGTATTCTGTGCAGAAAATGGTGCCACCTATCAGCAAGAAAGAGGAAATTAAACCACAAAATGATTTGTTTAAACTGAAGAAACTGCTATTTTCATTGCAAGGGTGATGGTTTTCTGTTAACAAGCAATTAGGAAGATGTTTGGCTTGTTCAGAATGGTCCTGGGAAAATGAGGTGCTGACCTGGCTGGCCACTCTCAGGCTGCAAGAGGAGGACTCAGCTAGGCAAACACTGGATGTGCTCATCTTGCTGACCAACAGGGTAGAGAGTTATAATGACAGTCTGCATCAAGGGTGCAAAATGCAAGTCAGCCAGATCAGCAGAGGTCCAAATCACTAAAGGTAAGTAGTTAAATATTTTTGTGAATCTGAACGTAAATAACTTTGGATCCTTTCTTTTTTTTTCTTTTTCTTTTCTTTTTTTTTTTTTTTTTATCTTTTTACATGATATAGGTCATTTTGAGTCACTCTTCAGAGCAGAGCGTGGGCTCACAAGTGACATAGGTGTTTTGAAAATGTTATTCCTCGTTCTTTGGAAAGGTGTGTTTTGAATAATTCTGTTGGATTTTTCCTTCAAAATACTCAGAATGCAACCTAGTATGTCCAAGTCATGTGCTCCCCTCACAATCTCAAGCTATCATAATACTGAGGCCTAGGGTACCGCACTGCGCCGTCTTCTTTTTCTGAACAGAACTGAAGTTCAAAGCTTCAGTGGGGCTCCTGAGGGGCAGTGCAGGATTTCTGTGGTGTTCAGCCTTACCAGAAAAAAAGTCAGGACACTTTTCACCTCTTAGGAGCCTGCTTTACCTTTTGATCTTGGAGCCAAAGACCTTTTATAGGTCTGAAACAGTTACAGAGACTTTTTTTCTGCCCATCAGGCCACAGTGACATAAGGCTGCTCTTCTTCTTGATACTGGTATTTCACTGGGTTTAGTTGAAGGGGACTTTGTGTAACTATTAAACCTATTTAAAACCTAACAATTCTATGGTTTATGAAGCACTTTCTTAACTTCTTTGGCAAGGTAAAATAATGGACTTGGAGTTTTTTTTCCTTTCCATTCCTTTTGAAATGCATTGATTAAATATGGCCAAAAATTTAGTCTGAGGTAAATGTGCACAGCTTCACCATGTCTCACAGAATTGTTCTTTCTTACACCGGAAGAGGTTTCTTCCTGAACAGATAGAAAAATGCTGATTACTTAGAAAAACAAGGCTCCTAACTAGTTAATTTGTGCCAGGTCTGACGACTTCATGGTAATTTGGATGTCTAATATGCTTATTGGGCTCACAAGGACCAACATGTATCAAGTTAACTTGGTAACTGACAGCTCTAAGGAAAAAGGAAAAATACAGGTTTTAGGATTTGTTTTGGTTTTGTAAGCATGGGAATGAAAGAACTGCTGAAGTGATCATAATCTCTGTTTTGAAATGTATACTTTGGTTCCTTCAAGCATTTCATAGAGAGAATTAAAGTCTAAAGAGAGGCACTATCAGAAGTAAACTACCAGAAGACTATCACAGTATCTGCAAATATTTCTAAGTACTGATATGACTCTCATATATCCGAATGCTTCACAAACACTAACAAATCTATCCATGCAATATCCTTGTATCCATCCAGCATCCTTGTATCTTCCCCCTCACAAAGAGGAGGAATTGCAGTACAGGGAGGATAAGGACTGAATTTGTCCTAGCTTGTTTCCTCAGCATTCAAGCTCGTTTCCTCAGCGCTTAGCTGAGGAGCGTAAGTCATGCTCCTCAACACTCATGGCTCTATCTGGAGGGAAAAGGGGCCCCATTAACAAAAAGGTCTTCTCTTTTTCCTTTTTCCATCTACTTTTCCCCACAGAATTTGAGCTCAGACTCTAAAGCCATTAAGGTAAAAAGCCTGGTTAAAGTGGTTCACCAACGGAAATCTGGAACAAAGCAGGGTGTTGATCATCTTTCTTGAGTGAAGCAATGACAAGATGCACTTCCTCCTTCATTCATGCGTGCAGGTAAAAGTGGCTCATGATCTCCAGTGGAGTTGTTGGATTTAAAGCTGAGCAGACACAGTTAAATCATGAGGAAAATAGATGTAATTGAATGGAACATAGTGGGTGAGAATGTGTCCCCTCAGACCCCCAGTTAATCATAATGGTAACTTGCTGGCCTCCAGAAGAGCTAGCCCCCATTAACCAAGTATATTTATTCAGGTCATATCTACTTCAGCTTTGTTGAGTAGCACATTATGACATCCCTTCAAATCTTTCTCCAAAGAGAAGTATCACCTCGGGAGAGTGGATTTTTCAGGAGTAGTTTCATTTTTACCATGAGGTGGAAGTCAGCAGCTGCTTCTTTGGATGCCAGTTCTAAATCAGTCTTTTTTATGATTCTATTTCTGGCATCATTACTCTAGATTCCCAGTCTTGCTTTTCACCATCCACAGCAGTTTCTTTGTTCTACAATAAATTCAAATCACACTCTTTATAACCAACCCTCCAATTTGAATTGCTCAGGATAAAAACCTCACATGGAAAGCAGATTAACACTAGAATTTAAACAAAATGGGGAAAAAAAATCCACCAAAAGGAGGGAGGTTTCCAGATCTACTTAATGATTTATTTCTCCATCTCTGTAACTATTCAGCTCTTAGAGGAAAGAAGATGTATCTAAGGCAGTCCATGTGGAGAAGTTTGTCCTAAAGAAGTCTCCATGAACTGAGATTTCTGTCTTATAGAAAGAAGCATATAAAGGCTGAATTTTCCACAGGCTTTATGCTGTACTGTATGTATCACCAATTAAGAGATCACCTGAAAAAATTCTCCTCCTTCTCTTATTAATGTGCTAGTAAAATCTGATTTCAGTATGCGATTCTGATATATTCCATATGTATTTATCATTGTGATGCATCTCATGGAGCCTCTATGTAGCAAAAGTATATAGGCGCCAAACAGTAGAAGAGCATCAGCACCATCATAAAAGTGGAAAAGGAGAAGAGAAGTAAAGACTGGGTAGATTTTAAACTACTTTTAACTATTTTTATAGTCTGCACCTCCACCATTCCTCCCTCCCTTCCACAAGGTGAGAATCCTGCAGCCAGAACTAAGTTCTGTTCTTTTTGTTATACCTTACCACATAAAAAAGTTTTTCCAAAATCTTTCTTACATGAAGACAATGAAGTAACTCTAATCTCAGACGTGTAACCCAGGATTACAGGAGGGCAAGCAGGACTCACTTTTGCTTGCATGGTATTTACGGCCTGCAGGCAGCTCATGGACAGGGAAATGCAGGATGCTGTTCTGTGTAGAGTATACAATCTGAAACAATTTTATCAGAACTGCTAGATAGAAATCTTAATAAACTGGAGTTAAACAACTGGGTGTTTTTATCTTGGAGGCAAAAAAAAAAAAAAAAACGAAATTGTGCATTTAAAATTCACCATATGCACAGTAACTTGCAGTTAGTAATTAAATTCTCACAACATCCTTTCACAGTGCCAGGCAGACCATATTGGCTTAGGGTGGCCTGGTAGTTGAGTCTGAACCAAAATGATTTCTAACAGCAATCAAATACATTTTGAAATGTACTCATAAAAATGCTAGCTCAGTGGCTCAAAGCAATAATGATTCATATATTAGCAAATGAACCTGTCCTCTGCAAGCTAGCCCCTGAAATGTAATACAGGGCAAGTCCAAGGTAAGAAGGAAGTGTATTTATTAAGATGCTGAGAGGTAATATTTTGTGATGGAACATCACAAAACATTCAACATCAGTGGAATAGCTATGGATTGAGGTGTTGGACTGGTCTCTGGAAGCCATGCTCCAACATGGATGCCTTTATCAAACGTATATCCACAGAGGGATTTAGGTAATGTAATTGCCAGAAGTCTCCCTGTCCACTTGGTGGTACCCAAGATAGGTTCTTCAGTCAGCATATGAGCAAGGCTGAGACACAGAGAAGGCGACTGAGAACAGCAGAGGTGACGGGATAGCTGTGGCAATGCCTCCAGCTGAATTGCCTCAAGCGAGGCCGGCAAAGGAAAGGCCTGTGTGCGAGTCCTAGCAGCATTCAGATGAATAACCAAGCTACTTTCTGCTATGACTTCTGGACATGTCCAAAAAAAGAGGATGTGAGAGATCATGAATATCAAAAAAATAAAAAAAATCTCCCTAGGAGCCTGACAACACAAGCAGCAGTCAGATACCTCCTTTCTCTCTTGCTTTGACCATGAAATGGCTTCCGCTCGAGCACTTGTCCTGTTCAGGGAGGCCATGGGCCAGCAGCCCCAAGACCTGGGTATGCAGCAGGAATGTGGGGCTTGGGGTGGTCCCTGGGCCAGGCTCCGCCAACATGTATTCCTGTGCTCCCCTGAGGGGTGGCAACTAGAAAACAACAACAAGAGAGGAGAAGCAGTCTAGAGAATTGGTAAGGATTCAGGTACTTGATGGAGGCACAAAAACTTTTTTTAAAAAATAAATATCTATACAGAATCCCCACTCTGTGAATACAGAATACGGTCCATATTATCCAACTGGTTTTAATTTGTGGCCGGAGGCCGTTCAGCTAACTGGCATTTAGTGGGGTTGAGGGATGAAGGGGACAACGACATGGCTTTCAGACTTCAGAGAGCTATGACCTTTTCAAGCACAACATACAAAGCCTGCCAATCTCGCTTCCAGCAAGCGACTGTATTTAGGTGCCACAGACAACCCCTGCTGCTGCCACCATGTGAAATCAATTCGTTAGCCCGCATGCCCAGGGACTGTGGGAGAGGCTGAAGCACGGGCACACCTGAAGGCATGGCCTCCATGGCTGAACCCCACTTGAGGGGCTCAGCAAGCAGGCCTCCAGCCACAGCCTGCCCAGGCCTTTCCCTCACGATGGAGGCGGTGTGGGCAGCTGTCGGGCTGATAGCGGGTGGGGTATCAGCTGGCAGGGCGCTGGGCACACAGTGCCTGTGTGAGGGACGGTTCTGCATGGCATGGCAGCGTGGGGAGTGAGGCCGTGGGCAGGGCCTGCTGGGGAAGCTTCTGGAAGGAGGGCTCAGGGCAGCAGGGAGGGGCTGTGGGCTGCCCTGAAGGGAAGCAGAAAGGAGGCTTCTCCTGAGGGGCTGGGAGGAAAGGCCCACACAGCCTAAAGGGAACAGTGTTCCTGAGCCTGTTGTTCTGCCTTGTGGCTGGCTTGTTTCTCTGAGGTGAGCAGTGTCCTGAGGAAACCATGGCTCCGAGACTGCGTGCCCCAGAGAAGCTGGATAAACCCTTTGTAGCCCTTTCCTCCCCAGGAAACAGGCTTCTAACGCTGCAGGATGCTTTCTGGTGAAGCACTGGGCACTGCGGTGTAGGAGGCAGAAAATTTGGACGCACACATTTGGCATGTTATACTGGCTCCTGCATATTCTCCATGGTCTGTGGGATAGAGAAAACTTAATACGCTTCATATACTTAACACTGAATTCACTTTTCTAATGTGCAGATGTATTTATTTGCCTTTCTGAAGCCCGTGCATGTGTCAGTTCCTAATGCTGTTCTATGCCTTATGTGCAGTATCCCTTTCATTCCCAGCAGTAGCATCCATGTTCTCACAGGTGCTTTAGATGCAAGGCAAAGTTTAGGCAAAGCTTCAGGAAAAAAGAACAAAAAATAATTTCTTCCTAAAAAAAAAAAAAAAAGCATTTGTGGTGTTTTGAAACTGAGAGACAGCAAGTAATACTGGTAGAGCCTGGAATTCTCTCACATGAGACTATGCTGTGAGATCTGAGGCAGAGATTTAATCAGGACGCGGGGCAGCTATCAGAACAGGCTGTCATGCCTAGAAAACCTCAAATTATGCACTAATTATCCACCTACACTGCCAGAGAATAAATAACTAATGACTTCAGCTTACTGTGCTAAAGATACTTCACATTGTAACAAGTTTGCAGGCTGCATGGTTTTTGTTGCTTGGGTTTCTTTCTTTCTTTTTTTTTTTTTAATGTGTTGGAGGTGCGATAATTAGCAATGTTTTTGTGGGCTTTGAGGCCCACTGTCTCTGGAGCAGTGGAGTGAAAGCTCAGGGCAGTCACCTCGGAGGGGGCGAGACTTGGTCATTTCCTAACTCCCTAATGATGTGCGGCCGGACAGCGGCTCCAGAGGCCACAGACCCGGGCGCGCCCTGCAGATCTATGAGGGAAATCTGTCACAAGGCCATGCGGCTGAGACGAGCCACCTCGCTGCTGGTGGCACCTCGGGAGGTCGCGTTCAGGTCTGCAGGTGCGGAGGAAGCAATTTATGGCTGCGATTAGAAGTGGGGCAGCCATGGATAAACAGCTGGTGGGAAGTACAGACAGCTGATCTGCAGACCATAATAGTTTTGTTACCTTGTTGAAGCTAGCTGATGCTCATTGGTATGACTATTGCAATTTTTTGTAGAAATTCCATTTTCCATAAACATACCACTTTCAATGGTAAAAATGGTAAAGATACCATTTTTAATTGCAATTCTCCTCCATCAAATAAAGTCAGCTCAATTCATTTGCTTCCTTAGACTTTTCTACTCCACTTTCTTGCTCTGTAGTATTGCATTTAATCACAGGAAGGAAAAACAGATTCAGGAAAACAGGCCTTGCCCTCACCGTGTCCTTGCAAACCAAGGAAAATGCTAACAAGGAGACCCTTTCTGAGTCAAGGCATTAGATTATTGTTCAGAGCTGTAAATTTCTGGAGCTGTGATCAAAGTGTACCAAACTAGATTATGCTAATGTATGTGAGTGAAAAATAATGCCAGAAAGAGTTTTAATATGGGTTGATGTATCCCTCAGACCATCTCAGAGCAATGAACTATAAAGAAATAAATCCAGATGTTTTGGCTGCAATGGGCTTTCTTTTCAGAGAAGAGTTTTTGACCCTGTATCCTTCAAGTATGCTCAGTTTTTACTGCATCTGACTAGCATCTCTTGCAGCCTTAGCTTTACCTTGCAATAACACCAAGAACACAACAGAGGCTCCTCCCTTGTTGAAGCTAGCTAACACTATTGCAATTTTTAATAGTAATGCCATTTTCCATAAAAATACTGTTTTCAAGTGTAAAAAATGGTTTGTAAAAGTGGTAAAGATACCATTTTAAATAGCAATTCTCCTCCATCAAATGAAGTCAGTGCTCAGTGCCTAGAAAGTAGTGAAGGCTTTTGCGACGTGGCTGCCACACTCCAAAAATGAAGAGGAAGGAATGCAACGTGGATTCTTTGCCTAGTTATTCCTGCCGCATTAATAAACACCTCCATGCTCCCTTATCTAGCCCTGAAGCAGATCTCATTAGCTAACACCTTCTACCAGTCAAAGACAAAGGTTAAATCCCACAATGGATGTGTGGGCCCACATGAAATTAATGCTGACCCTTTGCAGTCTGAGCTTTGTCCTTGAGAGCCTGGGGGAAGGGAACAATAGCTTTGTCCCCTTGTTCCTGAGGTGTAGCAGAGCTCTGGGTACTGATTCAGCAGTTTCTCGTGGTGAGGTTAGCATGATGGCAGAGTTTCATAATCAGCTCTTAATTGCATACTCAGTCTGAGCCAGGGAGCTCTTTATTTTTTAATAATACCTTCCTGTTTGTAAGTACACGTTAGGTGCCATATTGCTGCAGAGTACTAATTCAATTGCATTAGTAATTGCTTTCCTCCTCTGAGACTGAAAACTAAACCTAAGTCAGGAGTAGCGTGTCCAAAGATTATTTTAATTAAATAATTCAGACATCTCAGGTGAGATTAATTTAGTCTCTGATTGTCTTTTTAACTTTAAGTGCAGAGTAGTTGATAAAGAGTTTGAGATGGGGCTGGAGGAGGGAGAGGCTGTGATATGGTTAGTGTGGCCCAGCTAGCTGTGCTGGTGTGCAGAAGCTAGGCTTTTTCTCTGTGTTTTTGTTTTTTAAAACTTTTGCGATGAAAGTTTGCGTGCTTGGTTCCTCTTTACAAATAGGAAAAAGTAGAAGACTTTCCATTCTGGAAGTTCTGTTTTTGATTTGCTCAAGTTTGAGGCAGGGCTGCTGGCAAAAAGAGGAAGTATGAAAAGAACTGTGAAATTAATTAAATTGACACTTCAAGAAAATACCTATATTGTTGCAATCCTCAAAGCAGCAGCATAAGGCAGGGTTATGATGTTTTGCCAAATGTTATTTTTTATAAGCAAAGCAAACCTAGAGGTTTGGTTTGATACAGTTTTTTTGAGGGGGAGGAGGAATATTTAACTGCAAGCAGCTTGAACATCTTTCACCTTTCCTGTAGCTGTCAAATAATGAACTGCTCCTGGCATGGCATATTTATTAATGAATTATCAGTAATACTTGAATTCAAAATCTGACATAGCTTGTTTGTTTGATTTCTTCTAAAAAGTGCAGAGCATGCTATGAAACCCATACAAATCACTTCCAGTTCTTTAAGGATCCCAAATGTTATTAATTAAATTTGAAGGCTCTTTAGTATTTACATATTATATCCTCTGTTTACATGTTTTCATCTCCTTTCCTAGATCTTCCTTCTCTCTATTTATAATTTTGAGTAATTGGCTGAAGCTGGTGAGTGCATTATCAGCAGGAATAAATCTGTCTGGATTTGAGGAAGAAGGGAAGTAGGAAAACGATGAGAAACACAGGGTAAGCAGTTTAGTGTATCTGAGAAAGATTGATGTTTCATAACTCACAAGTCATGGTTTGGGGTGTTGTTGTTGTTTTGGTTTGTGTTTTTTTTTTTTTTAATGACTATTGAACATTGTAATCTTCTACACAGGCAATCTTAACGGTGACATTTTGAAACCTGTACTGTGCTCTTGCTTAGGAGTAAACATCTGATGGATGAAACTCACTCCTGTGCAGAGGAATTAGTGTAAGGGTTCAGACCTTCAAAGCAGGATATTAGAAGCAGCTGGGTCTTAACATTGGCCTCGTGTGCTGGGGTGAATTTTATCCATGCTTCACATATTTAGAATCCTGGACTTGTCCTATAAAGCAATGAGAAAAATGGCCCACGTGGGAAAACATTATTGACTGCTTCCTCTGACCTTCAGTGATAAATATTGCATGACTATCTGCTCACCCTTTGAGTTAAAGGAACAATCCAATATCCATTTTGGTTTCTACATTGTGTGCCAGTATGACAAGCTCTTTCCAAGTCTTCATAAAAAGCAAAATCCAGAGAGGTTTCTTCTGAATGCTAGATGACCAAAAAAAAAAAAAAAGTAATATCTTTCACAAAAAATCTCTTGTGTTAAGTTGTTGTATATACAGTTCTGATTTTACTTTTAATTTGATAGTGGAGATGCTCTCAAAGCCATTAATGTAGACAGAATTTTATACGTTGCACGTCTTTTTACCACTAAGATCCCCAGGCAGCTCCTGAAAAATGTAAGCTATGAGGACTTGGAAATGTTTATTTTGTCTGCTTGCCCATTTGCAAGCCAAGCTGCAAAATGCTCGCCTACAGATGTGCTCTCTTGGAGCTTTTCAGAAATGTATTGGCAGTACAAAAGCAAGATTCATAGTTCCAAACCCCAGTTCTTAGCTTCAAGCAATCTTTTTCCTTTATAGGAGCCCTGATGATCTCCATAAGCAAAATCAATGCAATTAAAGTTATTTTTTGTTTTTGTTCCCCCACCCCGAATATAGGCAGTCTGGTTAGTCTTAAACCAATTATTTTTTCTTCCAGAATGCCCTGCTGTAAATCTGCTGATTTGTACAAACAATCCAGATTTTATACTTATCAACGTGCCATAAAATTTCTCCAATTATTTCCACACCTTGAAACTTGAATGGCTGAAAATAAACAGGGCACTGGCAGGTTTTTGTAGAAACCCACCATCTCGCAATTTCACTGTTTATGATGTATTTGAACAGTGCTTGTAAATTGTCACTGGTGGCCTCCTTTGGGCAGGGGATGGGTTTGACTGCTTGGTGGCCCTGCTTTGATACCCAGCTATGACCCCCATATATTTTCCTTTTAATATTCCTTCTCCTGAGTTGCACTACATGCTATTATGCCATTCTGGCTAAGTCCATAGTACTATCCATATTGATTTCTAGGAAACAAATGACAGATGTGGTCTGTATGTCACTGTGATCTAGCTCATCTCCACATTCTGGTTAGCTCAGGTGAACAAGAGACTCTCACAACAGAGCTGGGAAACAGCATGATAGCAGCACACTCTTGGCCTCTTCTTCCCCTAGGAGAGACAAAAGTGGTGCATGTAAATGATCAAACCCTGTACAAACACTTACAGGTTGTTTAAATACTGTGAAATAGGTGTTGGTTGATGGAAGGTTGCTGGGATTCTGGGGAGGTGATACTGTTTACTCATGCGAATGGCAGGTTCACCTGGATCCCACTGTACTGCACTGGTCTGTTTGCACTGGTCCAACTGATAAGAACTGATTTATTTCTTGCAAATCAACCCAAGGAGAAAAGAGCCCAAAATGTATATAATGCATCAATCTTCCATTATGCATCTCATTATAGCAGAATTTTATTACAACAGAAATGTTCAGAATCCATTTTCTCACTGTTATAAATTGGCTGCTTTGGAGGTGCTGATTTACTGCCAATGTGACTGGAGTCCCTTCTTCATGAAATACAGCAGCTGACAGAGGCTAAGTATGCATTGCACTCATATAGCTGATCCATTTTATGGCAACTACATACTATGTCCTAATTTCATGTCTACTGATCAGCTTTTGTTTATGGTTTTAGACTGGGGCTTGCTTTACTGGATCCAGCCTGTTTTCCAGCAGAGAACTCTGTAACCTTTGTCCTGCCACATTTTCGCAGTATGTGTCAACAGTGAAGTGGGGGAAAATCTATATATTTTGTAAAGCAATTTCAAGACTTTGTAATAAAAATGTAAAACCTAAAACAAAATCCACATAAAATGCTGTGTTGTGCACATCTGAAGTCTGGGGGGAAATGTATGCTGTATATTTATTACACATATGTTCTTTCATTCTGTAATTTGAATGCAAATATCCAAAGATAATAGCAAGGGAAAATACTTCATCTGTGTTAAAGCTCAATGTGTTGTTTGATAAGGACAGGGACTCAGCATTACCAGATGAATTTTTAACAGCAAATTATAATTTTGGGGAAATGTTAGTTGTAGGAGAAAGACTGGACTGTAATAGTAATCTTGGGTTAGTAATATCTCTATATCTTGTTGAGAGTTTGCAAGGCAGAAAATACTGTGCTTCCATATTATACCATGGAAAAACACATAATTGAGAAGCTTAAAAATAAGTTTGATTTCACTTAACATAAATATTTCTGTTCTTCTGAAACTGATTTGCAGAGTATAGCAGTACTGAGAAGAAGCTCTCTTCTGTTCTTTTTGGCTCTGATCTGTTCTTGGTTTTGTTTTGGACTTGCTCCTAAAGGGTGGGGGGAGGAAGTAGCACAGGTGCTACTTGTGAAAGAAATTTGTTGCTCGCCTTAGTTAGGTTTGTCATTTTTCTTTTTCTTTCAAGTTCAGAGGTTCATTATGCAACTCTATTTAATTATTACTTTTAAATTATTAAACTATGGAGACATGACTGAAAGAACTTGAGAATTTTTGGTTTTGTTTCTTTTTTGGGTACTTCAAATGTTTCATGCCATTTTCTTTGCAGCTGTTGAGGTATCTGGTAAATAAAGGAATAAATCTGCCTCATGAAATGCTTGACAGGTAGGAGTCTGGCAAAAAGGCACAATTCTCTGCAAAATTTTCTTGGGAGAAAAATTGGATTATTTAATTTAAATTAATTCACCTAATGCCTGTCATGCAGATCCTTGCTGAAATACAGCATAATCACTTAATGTACAATATGTGCATCAGGCAGAAGACCTGATTATTAAGTAAGAATTTGCCTATAACTCCAAAGTTTTCAACATTTTTCTGGCATACTACTTGTGCATGAATATATCTGTGTGAGGATTCCATATTCATAAGAGAAGATTGGAGCTTCCCTTCCCTTCACCTTTGGCAATAACTGGCTAAGCTCCAAACTGCCTATTTAGTGGTTGGTTAACTTTATTTACTATTTCTATCAATGAAGCATTTACAGCCACTGCTTGGTTTGTTTGCTTGAATTGTTTTTAAAAAACTGTATTATTATTTCACTTGTTGCGATGGAGAGCCGTTCTCAATTCTCCAAACCCACATATCATTGCTGTACTCTACGCAAATAGTAGTGTTTGGGCCTGATCCTTCCCCACTACCACAGCAGCAGCACATTAGGCCATATGCACACACATTTCTGTAGCAGGACATCGAAAACAGTCCTTGACTGTTGTAGCAGCCCTTGCATTTGCAGTTCTAAACAGCAAGAAGCATTTATAGTTAATAATTGTCTCTTACTATAAGACTAGCAGTTACAAAGACAGACTGTTTCTCCAATACTGCCAAAGCTGTTCCATCTAATGAGAATGTATTGCCATGGCAACCAATGACATTAGTATTTTTTTTAAAAGTAATTAAACTCTCCAAGTCAATTTACCCTTACTTGTCAGATTAGGAAATAGAATGTTGTTTATTGCTTTGTACTGAAGCAGTGAGGTAGTTGGAGGGCCAGAAGGATTGGAGCTGCTGGAGCATATATCAACTCTGCGAGCCCTTTTTGTATGAATTGTTCTTCTTCTAGTATGTGGAAGGTGTGGGGAGGCTCCGTGATGGCTTATGAATGCTTGCGTTCCAACGGGATCAGTAGGGTGTCTGCTAGATGGGGACATATAGTTAAATACAGCAGCTTTGCTCTGTGACTAGCTGAATATACAAAAGATCAAGATGCTCAGATGCTATCAAGACATATATGTGTAAGCATGATATCGAAAAACAATATCTGCCAGAAATATTAGTGGAATTAGACAGACATCCCTGATTTAAGCTCTGATTTGGTGCTGTCACATTTGTTTACCGCCCCTCATATGCTGTAGAACATGAAATCTGTTTCCAAGACACGTAGTGGCCTAAGAACCTAACAGAGGGAAGGGACAAATCCTGGTCAACTCTTGCAAAACACAGGGCTCTGAAAAGTATATAATTCATTTTTTTTTGTCACATGCTGCACAAAAGTTTTTGGTTGCTCAGATCGTT
>VXAL01018908.1:233653-263420 GCA_013399475.1 Chauna torquata
GACTGTCACCTTTGCAATCTCTGATCATTAGAATTATCTTCTCTTGTCCGTTGCTTTCACTTTGCAGTTAAAAAATCATTTCTGTCTTGACAATGGATATGTGTTGGCTTAGCCTAGAATGTCCTGGCCAACAATTCCTTGAGCGTGTGCTCTTTTCTCTCATATATGAGAAGGAAGCATATTTCACATACTTAATATTCCTATAACCTTTGTAGGCTGGGATTTTTTTCTGAAGATGTTAGTGCTGTGACCTTACCTGAATGTAACAGCAACTTGTAGAGCAGGATGATGGGAAGTGAGTGTTAAGTATCTCCCAGAAATGTGGGATATTAGTTGTTAAATATTTTCTTCTATTGCTTCAGCACATCTATAACATATAGAGATGCATATAGCGTATTAGCAAATTTGCTAATTCTTAGTGCCTCTGTTAGGAGAGTACAGCAGAAAGGTATTTTGACCATCTGAGGAATGAGGTTCTGAAAGTCTTATAGCAACTACAGCAGGGCAAATGATCTAAGTACTTGAAAACTGCAGTGTAAGCAGTGTTAATGATATATTTATGATGTATTTGCAACAATAGCATAGGTTTATACTTGATTCAGGAGGTTGCCTTCAGTATATCTGTTACATTCCTGTTATTCAGCCTGATTATACCTACTGTATGGGGCAAGCTGGAAGGTGAAGTGAGTCAATGAAGTCCAAACAGCTGTTACTGAAGAGAGTAAATTAGACCCTGACTGACCCTTTGTGCTCCATCCTCTGGTTTGTGAGAGCTTAGCTAGGTGCTATAACCTTGGAGTGTCACAATTGCTGTCGTCGTATGCAGGAGTGGGAAAAGTCTGTGGTTTTGTCCTGGAGTTGCATGGGATTGCCCTGTTAGACCATGGTGTCTTTTGGGTTTCATGCGTCTTTCATGCCTGATGGTGAAATGGTAGAAATCAAGGAAAGCATCAGTATTTCACAGTGAGGAAAGAAAAGCACCTACAAAAAGAAAGAAATTACTCAAGTCTGTTATCATACATGACCATTGACCATGGGTTTTGTTTCTGCAGTTAAACTATCCTTCTCATCCTCGTCAATGCAAATAAACTTCTAGAGCGGAGGAACTTGAAGACATCGAGTACTGCATCCTGTTCTGCAGTGAATGTTTCACAAATGTCTCTGAAGATTTATTTTGTCATTTGTATAGTCTGAACTGTGGGTAGACTTTAAAAAAAAAAATCACACTGTATCAGAGTGATTTAGGAAGCTGCTGTCTCTCACTGTTTGTTGTTCTCTCTCAGCTGAAGGTTATGGGAGAGCTGTATGGTTGTTTGCCTTTATGCCTAACTAGGTTGCTTTTGGTCTATGGAGCTAATCAGTGAAATTTCATTTCAGGGATGTCTTCTCTGCAAATTGGAGTTGTTGGCACTCTCCCATGGAGAAGCATGCTCCTGGTGCCACTGGCATCTTGTATGACAACACTCCTAGTGTAAAAGACAAGCTGCTGGATTTCAGTGCAATCTGGAAGGGAACTGGGTAAGCAAACTGAGCTCAGAGTTGACTGCCCTTTCTGCATTGTGTCTGTAGGGAAAAGTGTATTCAAGGACAGCAAAAGTTTGAGACTGTTACATTGAGAAATGCATGCTTGTTGCAAGTCTTAGTATCCCTTTCCTAATTGTCTTCACACTTTGCTTTCCTCAGTAATAACAGGCGGTGATGGTAA
The DNA here is from genome assembly GCA_013399475.1 of Chauna torquata. NCBI lineage: Eukaryota > Metazoa > Chordata > Aves > Anseriformes > Anhimidae > Chauna > Chauna torquata. The sequence continues at coordinate 235,359 of VXAL01018908.1, forward strand.
TGTTGATATCATGTGCTATTTGTGACTGTGGCTTAGTGTAATTAAGAATAATGATAACATAATAATGATAATGGTCTCTACTGCCAATCTGATGTCTCTAGGCAGTGGAAGTAGGATGGTAATTCCTTGTCAGTTAATGAAAAAAATTGTTGCTTGGGATCTGCAAAGGGAGGGGAAAGAGGCTAGGAAAACTGTTGTAGCCTGAAAAATCTGATACAATATGTTTAGGATGTGCCAAATATGTTTCTGGGAACTGTAAAGACAGTTGTATTTAACAGAACATTAGCATGATCTGTAAAAACAGATGTTCTCCCTCAAGGACAATGATGAAGCATTAATTACAGGTAGAGATGAGTTGAAACAAAGAATGGAAAACCTGCTGCTACTGGAGTCTTTTCTTGGTAGACTGATTCACTGTAGCTAACCTTGGAATACAAGTTCTAATGAAGATGGATCTTGAAACCAGGCAGGTAAATGTATTGTTCTATGGCCCAACATGATACATTCCATTTGCATCATGTTGGAAATTAAGTTTGATATGAATTGCAGTTGTAATGAGCAGTTTGCCCTGTGATTTCAATGAAGATACCTGATGGTGATAACTGCTTTACAAATGCCAAAGGACACTTACCTCTATTTAGAGCAAATGACTTCCTGGACCGCATCAGTTATAGTGATGGAGGTGCAGTGTGCTTAAAAGAAAATGAACAAATTCAAGCAGATGATTAAATGTTGCTGCCTGTGGTAACTATAAAGCAGAAGAATTGCTTTAACTAAGAAGAGGTCAATTTATGGTTGGGTTTTCCTAGTCTGAAAAAGGTAGTAAATAGAGGCAGAGGATACTCACTGCAGTAACAGCTTGTAAATTTAAGCAAAAGTAGTGGGAAGTATGTGTATATAAACAAATACTGAAAGGTGGTACTCAAAGCAGAGTGACTACAACTTTCTGGTAACCAAAGCAAGATATGAAAGTGTGGAGAGTAAGAATTATTCTTTAAATCACTTTTTAATTAGTGCACTGGCTCAAAATCTCTCAGGTGTTGATGTAGTTTAGGTTTTAAACAATGGCTAATTTGCTTAATTGTGTACTCAAGCTACTCTCATCTCTCCAGAATGCACAACTGAAAGTCTGAGTTCTTCTGTACTATTGTAGTTCTACCTGGCATGCCACTGAGCTGCTCTTGGAGGGATGTGCACATTGTTTTGGACCTCAGAAGCAGCATAGTAGCCCTAATGCACTATTCTGCCAATACTGAGTCATCTTGTAGTGCTGCTCTCAGGCTTAGGTATAATGCTATACTAATGCAAATTAATTAATTCCCTGTCTTTGACTGACTTAGCCCAGTTTCATGCAATGCTTCTGTATTCTTTCTGAAAACTTCATTGCTTGGAGGAGGGTGGGAAAGGACATTGCTGAAAGACCTGCGTATGGAGCAGTATGTTGCTGAATTGCTGTAGGTACAGCCTAAGAAGCAAATTGCAACTCAACAGTAAGGGGGTAAAGGTGAGGGGAGTTGCTGTGGGGGAAGCAGGGTTGTGTGTCTGCAGCTGTACTGGCTGAAGATATGGATGGCAGGGCCCAAGATTTAGCTGGTTTCCTACTATTTTCTAGTAACTCCTAGCCTGGATGATATAGCAGCTTGGCAAGACAGCTTTCCTATTGGATCTGCTTATTCTTTGTGGAATAGCAGGCACAGATATTTCCTGGTTAGGACAGCATCTGACTCTAAAACTGCTTCTAGAAACAATGCTCACACTTGTCATAGGGACTGTGTTTCATCACATAGCGATACACAAAAAGTTGACTGCTTTTGTTCTCAGCCAACCTTATTGTTTAACATTAACTATATTGTTTAAAATGCATTTTAAAGAAACAATTCAGAAGCACCTGCAAAGAAAATAGTGTGGCATGTCATTTGGGTCCTGAGATGGGTGTGTGCTGAAATTAGTTGGGAGCTTCACATAGTTAAGGATGATCATGCATGGGTTAAACCAGCTTAGAGTTCATCTTTTTCCTATTATTAAAAAAAGTAATGAAAATAAAATGGAACAGAAAAGTGATTAGAAATGAAGTGATATCTTAGAGAAAGGAGGGAAAAAATGAAACTGTTCTGAAAGCAGAACAGATATAGGAAGACAATGGCAGTACTTATTTCTTCTGTTATTAGTGCAGTTGGTACAAGGGATAAAGAGGCTTAAATTAAAAAAAAAAATCACTGGTTGAGAGTCTTAAGAGACTGCAGCTGAATTCCCTAATACTTACCACAGTCATCTGAGTTATTTAATATTCAAGCCAGAGTTCAGAAACATTTAGACATGTCAGAATAACTTTATTTTATTTTCTTCTTTAAGAGAAGCATGTCTTACCCTCATTTCTTTTGTTCACAAAAAGCTTGGTTTCTGCACACCTTACGTATCTGGNGTTGGTACAAGGGATAAAGAGGCTTAAATTAAAAAAAATCACTGGTTGAGAGTCTTAAGAGACTGCAGCTGAATTCCCTAATACTTACCACAGTCATCTGAGTTATTTAATATTCAAGCCAGAGTTCAGAAACATTTAGACATGTCAGAATAACTTTATTTTATTTTCTTCTTTAAGAGAAGCATGTCTTACCCTCATTTCTTTTGTTCACAAAAAGCTTGGTTTCTGCACACCTTACGTATCTGGTAAATATCCACCCATATTTGTCAACTAATTTAATTCTGAAATAAAATCAGCATGAAGCAGTTCTTTGGAATCTACTTGCTTTTATAGGTATGAGGATGAGAAAGTATTTTCATGAATTTCTCAGTTTATGAAGTTTATCTTTCCCAGAGAAAACTGAGGTCCCCTAGGAACAGATGTACATAAAGTTTGATTGCATCAGTAGGTGATCTGGTGTGCTGAACAGTGTAACTAACAGCAAAGTGTTCAAGTATTAAGAAATACAGGCATTGATCATGCAATTGGAAGTATTGGCAAAGTTGATTGCAAGGGGACAAGGGTCATGTATTGATCAGGTTATAATGAAGATAGAATGTGACGAAACTGGGAAAGTAATATTCCGTTCTTAAACAGAATAGATAATTCTGCTGTGAAGGAAAGAGGATTAAATGCTGCTTAAAATATTGCAATTCCTGCGTTCTGGAATTCAAGACACTTTATATCGCAGTTCTCCCACAGGCATTGGAAGACGTTTATGCAGCAAGCTGTTACCTGTAATACCTTGAGGGTACTTAAAATTCTTCTTCTGACACAAGCTCATTTTCCTCAAAGTCTATGGTCTGTGTGGTTAAGGTTGCAATACAAGATGCATGTGAATTGCATTACTTGACAGAACTAAAACTCAAACTACCTTGCTATGAAGACCCTTCAAAGCCATTAGAAATAACAATTGACTCAATATACAGGAAGTACATACTTCTCTTTTTATGCCAGAGAAGTACTTGAATATCAGACTAATCCATTTTCTCTTTTGAGAGAGTTTCTTGGACTTGTATTCAAACAATTTTCTCCTGAAAAGACAAAAACTGCTATTCTCCAAATCAGCAGCTATGTCAGAAGACAGGTGGACTGAATCTCTGCTGCCACTAATGCAAATGCATTGATTGATTTCCAGGTGCTTGAAAATGGATTAGTGGTGTTTCAGCTCCCTGTAGGTTTCTTGCAGGAATTTGAGATGAGCTAAACTCAGTGCTACAGTAGCTTCCTCATCTCTGTTTCCAGTTCCTGTGTGCTCCTATTGCATCAGAACTTGGTTTTCGTATGTTTTTCGGAAGAAGGAAGTGTACCAGTGAAACCATTGCTACCCCTCTCTTAGTATCCCTGGGTTGGGATTATGCAGAATTTGGCTTGCTGGGGCAGGGGAGGGAAAGGAGGAGAAGAGTAACTTTAAATATCAGTTTTAACTTACAGCAGTACAGCTTACAAATGCACATAAACAGGTCTCTGAGCTACACTTGTGCATGTATAGTTTATACTCTATCCTCTTTTCAAGCTGCTACAGTGCAATCGCATACTGATTGCACCAGGTCACAGATTTACTTGAGACAGGCTGGAATCCATTTTTTGTCAGGGACTGTACCAAGTTTTCTTTTGTCTCGACAAGATGCCAAGGTCCCAGTGGGATTTCAGAATTCATTAAACCTTTCAACAGGTTAAAGATGAGAAGACCAAGGTAGGGAGGAAAAGAATAATTGAAGATGATAGTTTGCATGTCCACACATCTGCATTGCTGTATTGTGGTATATTCTTCAAATAAAAGCTGGCACTGCAACAATGCATTGGTCATTCCTAGAGATAAGCAGTATTCTGTGGTTGATTAGCTGTCAAGAAAATGCTGTTCTTTTCCAAAAGCTTTTGATGAGCATTTACATTTCACAAAATAGGATTATGCAATCAGATTGGACTATCATCTTTAGTTCCTCCTATGGAGGAGGTTAGAGATGATCTACCTCTAAAACAGTATCAGCCCTGGGGGAACATTCATTTCATCCCCTCATTCATTTTCTTTGCTGTTTCCTAGATAAATATAAACCTTTAATTTGTAAGCAGGTCACTGCCAATAAAACTGATTTTTCTGTTGACAATTATGAACCTTATAGCCATGTCTGACTGTCAGCCAGCTGCAAAGGTACTTTAGTCGTCTCTTGCTAGAGAATGAGACAATTGCTACTCATTGAGGTCACCCTGACTGTGCTGACATGTGGGTGAACTTGAACACAGTCTGAGCTCTCTTGTGTGTTCTCATAAGCTCCAAAACACAGTGTAGCAGCAAGGACCTGTAGTGACCACCTTCCCTACAGAGTCATAATGCTTTCTTCTGGCTTCCCCATCTAATCTCCTGGTGCCCAAAGGCTCTTAGGAAGTTCTACCAGCAGTAAAAAGAGCAATGCCTTATCTTTATACTGTCTACCAGCAGCTCAGCCTAGTCCTCTTCACTGGTGCTCTAAGCCTAATGTTTCCTGCTTCAAGAGGGCATTCAGGCTTCCCACTGCTGTTTGTGTCTATTAAAGTCTCCCATGTTGTTGGTTTTAGAACTCACTTGAATGCTTGAAAAATCCCAGGCAAATCAGTTGCCTAGAACTAAAGATGAACTTAGTGTCAGCAGATGCGGTGTATTTTGTCATGCCTGCTCCTGCAGAGGCAGAGTCACTACTGAGTGCTGAGGGATGCATGCAGGTTGCTGTACCGCTGATGCACAGAAAGTCAGCTGACGTTCAGAGAACAGGAAGGTTCCTGAGCTGGGGCTGCCAGATATATTTTGCAAGATATTCAGGCAGAAGCAAAATAGCAAAGCTTTAGATTAGAGCAGCCAGAAGGTGGAATGTGAGCTTGTTTTGTTTTTTTAAGTAGGCAAGGATAGTTCCTCCTAGTATGTCTTGTTTCAGAGAGCAATATTCCTTATGGGCACGGTCCAGTCAATGCTCAAAAGACAGATTTATTCCCAACTCTGCCACTTCCATTGCAGATGGTGCAGTGGTGTCTCTGGACCATATGTTCTTTGTTTGCTCAATTGGTTCTTTTGTTTGTTTTTGTAATTCTGTACTGGTTTCTCCACCTGCTCATTTGTGAAAGATGGATGGTCTCTTTGCTGGTTCTTGTCTTTCATTTTTACTTTATTTTCCCTGACCACACTTTTAAATGTCACTTTCTTGGAATTGTCAAGCAGTGACTTTTTGAGCACTTAAATCAAAAAGATATGACTGTAACAGCATAAGGTAGTGTAAGGTTGCATAGTCCAAGCAGTTGCAGTGCATTTCTTTCAGATTTGTGAATAGTACATCTTTCCAGTTATGCTAGCTTAACTTCAGTGACTTTGCTGTAAGTGTTCCCAGTTTGTAATTTATTAATGTTTTAAGTCCAACTGCTGACAGATTAAAAGGAATTAATTGTAATTGTTTTGGGTGGCATTTTGCTTAGCTACAACACATTGAGACTGTGCAACTCAGGCATCATTAAGAAAAATAATATTGTTCCATAAATATTTTTATTAAAGCTTTATTCCCTAGCTGGAAGAGAGAATTACCGTTTTAAGATAACTGGCAGGCATAGTGCTAAAGCAAGATTATGCTGTCAGGATACAGAGATAAATTTAGTCAAAATAGGCTGTTACTACTAAAACATTCCCTTCTATTCTATAACAAAGTAATGCATATTTGTAATAGTTTTGAATAAGCTCTTAAGAAAGTAATTTCTTTTAAAATTCCAATTAGAGTCCATTGTTGCTAATAAAGATGCCCGGTTTTATCCTGTAGCTGACAAGCAACAGAGACATAATTTGTCAGTACAGTGGAAGCAAGCCCCTAAGAAGGAGCAGTGTGCTTCCAGTGGCCTGTAAAATTCCCTAATGTCCTCTTTTCCTTCTTTTCTGTTGTGTAATATTAATAAACTTCTGCAGTCCTGCCACAAGCGAGTCATTCCTAATAATCCCATTGACTTAAACAGAAAAGTACATGTGAGAATTAGCTGAGGAAGACAAGTAAGAAATAAATCAGCTTACTGTGTCCACTGGCTTCTCTCCAGCACTAGCAGTACCAGCTGCTCTGGTACCTGCAGCCCGTGTGGTAGTGGAATGACTGCAGAAATCAAACTTATCCCTGAGCCCTGCTTGTTGGAGGTTGGCTAGTGGCCTGTAAGAGGACTAAATACCTTTTTCAGCTCGTTTAGTTACTCTAATCGTTGCTATTTGGACTTGGGCATTCTCCTCGCAAACATATCCTTGTTATTGAACATGTCCTGCTACTAGTTGTATTTGATGCAGTACATGTCTCTGTCTCAAAAACATCTCCCTTTTGGCTTTGTTCTGCATCCTCATGCAGGAATGAAAAGGTCGTGCTAGCAAACCTTTCCAAATGCAGTCAGAACTGACTGCTACAAATGTGCTTTCTGTCTTTGCCAAGGTGTAGGTAACCGGAGAGATGAACTGGTAAAGAGAAATTGAGTAGAGCAAGTAACTGGCCATGAATCTCCTTTTTCTTTCAGTTTACTTAGGTGTATGACAGATGCTTACCTACAAAGATTTATGGTTAGGTTTATTTGGAAAGATTGGATCTGGCACTTGAACCATGTTAAGAATTAGGGACATTTCAGAGGATAAGTTGATGAATAGACCTACTTGTTGAGCCAGATTGGCTGAAAAGCAGTCTTAAGGTGCAGCAGATTTATCTAGAAGAAAGAGCTACAAACATGAGAGAAATAGCTCTTTGAGATGGAGAAAAATGCTGGCACAAGACTAAATCAGGTATAAACTGGCCCTGGATACATTTATATTTGAGTTTGAAGACCTATTTCAAATGATGATGATAATGTTTTTGTTTAGCAGTGTTTTTTTTCCCTTGAAACTAGAGCTTTAGAGAAAAGTGGCTGAAATCTGTCCTATTTGACACAGCACAGCTCATGTGGCACACCAAAGAACAGGCTGCTGTTGTTTCAAGCAAAGTCTGAAACTTGTAGGACTATCTTGAAACTCAGTGGAAGGTGTAGTTAAGCCAAAATTTGGAAGAAAATCAGTTGAGGGTTCTGAAGATATCGATGCTGGTATCTCAATATACCTTATGATTTATTCAAATAATGTTTGAGTTAGAACTGGAGAAAGAGTAATGTTTGTCTGGAGAGCTCTAAGATTTCACTTAAGTATATTCTGTTGGCCAAAAATTATATATTTTTAATCTTATAAATGAAAAACTGATCTTTGCTGATCTTCCTTCTCCCTTCCCCTCCAGGCTAGTAAAGTTTGGAAAGCATTGTTTTGTTAGTTTCAGCCATTTCAAATTTGAAATGCATTTTTATGTTGTCAAAATTAATGTGAAATCACATTTTTCCAAATTTCTTTTGTATATTAAAAACGGGCTTTCTAGTAATTACAAAACTAACTGGAAAGTTAAGGTAAAGCAAACTTTTTCTCTGTAAAAATGTCAGTTTTTCACATCTCCCATTGCGGGGGGAATAATTGAAAGAAATCGCCAGCTGGTTCTCCCTAGTGGCACATGAATAAAACCAATGGAGAAAACTAACCTGCTTCTATCTACCCTTATTTACTATGTGCGAGTTTAGGGCAGACAGTTTCCAAAGTAAAATTCTTCACTCCAATTTATTTTTCTAACTTTCTTCCATCACCCCAAAAGACAAAGAACAAATAAAGGCTGTGTTATGAATATCAAAATAATGTCAAGAGGATGTTCCTGCAAACCAGTCCAAAGGAGGTTTTAATACTTTCCATATAGATGCTGTATGTTGATTAATCCATATCACTTTCACTCACAGATGTGCAGTGATTCTGTCAGATGCTTTATTGCCTACAGAGGGAGTTACAGTTAGAGTTCACCTGCCTTCTTTTCAAAATTTATTTAAAGAAGGAAAACAACAATACTTCCCCAAAGAGCTGCAAATGTTGAAGCCTGTTCCACATTCCCTTTCATTACAGGGAGTAGTCAGTCCCCTACCAATCATTAGTGTCCTTTAAGCACAATGACATGACAGTGCCTCACGTTTTCTTAAGAAACTTCATTTTCCAAGATGCCAGGATACTGAATGGGCTGTGGGGAACAAGTGCAACTTGCTGGAAAAGAGATTTCCTGCAGACCAGGAGCTGGTGGTAAGGGGCAAGTGTAGATATAGGTGGGTAGGGGATCAAACATAGCACAGGGAAGTTTGCAGTCAGAGGAAGAGTGGAAGTGTAGAAACAGCAGGAAGGAAGAGCAGGAAGCTCTACAACTTGGTATGGGCCTTCAGGATCACATACTGCACTGCATATTGCTAACACCGCTTCAGTGCAGTACTACTTGTTCTTCAATACATGTTAGTAAAGCTTTTTTGTTTTAGTTGTAAATTGCAGGTTTAAAAATCTATCCCAGCCCCTCAACCAAATATAGAATTAATTTTTCTGAAGAACTAATCAGGTTTTGAAGAGGGTTGGGACTATCCCAGGATGGTGTTCATTTTCTATAGAACAAGATCTAAAATAATCCTTACAGATGTGCAAAAAAAAAAAAGGTAAGGTCAAGGATTCAGCTCTCTGTAACCTTTTCTGTTCTAGAGAACAGCCCAGATCTTTCATTTAGCTAGTCAAACTAATGCCGAAACACTTATAGGAAGTTTAGCTCCTTCAGCAGCCCAACGTGATTTTTTGTTGTCCCTTTCTACAACTGTACACACAGATCTTGCCTAGCGGAAAGTCAGGAAGGGCTCTGTTAGACCTTCCAAGAAATTGTGGAACTATTGATGACTTACTGAGAAGGAAAAAAAAAATCCTATAAATTAATATTGCTGACCTAAGTGTCCATAGTATGGTGACCGTTCTAAACCTTACTTTCACTACTCTCCTCAATTCTGAAGCAAGTGACTTTTAGAAGAGTAATTGCCATGAAAGCAAATGTCTGAACTGGCAGCTTCCTTTATAAGCTATTTTCCAAAGGTTTGGTTCCTGTAAGGGTGAGGAATCAATAAAGATATCTTGTGGTAGGATGAGCACCTCTAGCTGATTGTTCACACTAGAACAAAATGACTAGCTTTTTAGAGGATGATCCATTCTGGAGAGAAATAAACCCAGGTTGTCACCCTGAAGTGAGGGAGCAACAATGCATGGTTCCCTGCAGCCTGTGGGTGAATAAACCAGAGAATCTGATTTCTTGAAAGCAGTGCAGACATAAACATCTATTTCTCACTGAACTTTTCTCCATGCTCTCATACCAGTCTTGTTTTGTCATTCCAAGAATGCAACTTTTCCTTGTAGGTAGAGAGAATATAGCTTTCTTGTTCATAAATTGTTTTCTTGACATGGAGTCTCTAATGACCTCAGATGGTTGAGAGCTTGATTTATGTTTTGTAAGACTGCCTACCCCCAAGCCAACTTTAGAATTAAAATAATTATCATAAATGAACTATAGAGCAAAGACAAAATATCAAGTGAGAAGGAAAAAGGGCAGTATGACGAAACTTTATAAATAAATGACCTATCAGAGATATAAATAAGAAATTATTCTTCCCACATCCATCAGGGTGGAGAATCACTGAAGCTGCAGATATTTGTGTTCCTTGTTATCACACAAAGATCTATGTGAATGTGGGTGTACATATGTATGCACACAGTGAAATTTAGACCGTGTTCCTGTAGAAATTGGAGGATTAGATGATAGATGCTCTAGTTGAAGTAGTGTTTGGTTCTGAACTGATCATGCATCCAGTCTGTTTGCTTTGGTTGGGATTTTGCACTTGTTTCCCTTCCCCTTATCCCCATCTCTGTCTGTGGGATCACTTGCATCTACTCTTTATTTTAAATTGTAACCTCTTCAGAAAATATAAATTGGCCACCTTGCTTGTTGGAGGACACGATAAAATATCCCTGCCCTCTGCTGCTTCACTTTTGCTATTGCTGTCCCCAGCTCTCTTTGCATTGCTGCAATAACAGTTTGGGGTGTTGCACTGTGAGCTGCATGGCTGCAAGATAAAATGAAAGACAGGGACCCAACTGGTCCAAGGCCAGCTGAGTTCCCTGACCAACTTGTTTGCAGCACAGTCACCCGAGTGGTCTTACCAGTGCAACTGATGGACACTATGCTGCATCCAAGAGCAGGAGGGAAGGTAGGAATCTGGATGCAGGGGATGCTACCGCAAGATTCATTCCTGCTGTGGTACCCCCTCCCTGCAGCACAGCATATATATTCTGGTCATGAGATGTGTGGTGTCATATGGTTAGAAGCTCCTCTACTCTGTGTCTCTGCCTTATATAGCAACAGCATCAGCACTTGAGCCATAGGATGTAGGAAAGTCAGGTATGTCACTATAGGAAAGTCATATGTATGACACACCATAATGCAGTTCGTTTGAGTTCCTCTGAGTGTGCTCCCCATGGTAAGGAGAAGGGACCTAATATTTAAACATTTGCTTTGGGGTAAATCCTTATCCCCTACTACTGTTTTTAGTTTCAGTCTTACTGAACTGGTGTCTTCTCTCCAGTTGGGACTGGTGTCTTCTCTCCAGTTGGGACTGTGGCACCTCATCCATGCAGAGTTCTCTCCCCAAGTTTATCCTGTTTCCCTTGTTGTTCAATGTAGTTGTGATTATGGCAGGGAAACAGGATCCACACAGGGCTGCTCAGAGTCAAGCCCTTGGTAACAGTCCAAGGTGTACACCGAAGTGCATTGCTGTCACCTAGTGATGAACAATGATGGGTTTGCCAGTTGCCAATTAATTGTATGGATCCACAAGCATGGTTCATGCAGCTGTTACCAGGTTTTCCAGCCAAATCTCTTATGAAAAGAGCAATAGTGAGCCCTCCAACAGATGTTTGGGCCTGGATTGTGGCCAGTCCTGCAAGAAAGAGGCCCACTAACCTTTCCTCTCCTGCAATCTTTCCAGTTGGAAAAGAGTCTACAGTAGTGCCTGGGGGAAAGGAAGGCAGAGACCTCATTACCACGATTCACAGTTTCCCTTTAGCACAAGCCATCAGAACTCACAGTCCTAGAACAGGGTCATGGAAGGCTGCAAAAGACAATGGGGGCTCTAGTACTACGTATGCTGAGGCAGAAACTGTACTTAAATACCTGCCTACCACACAAGGGAATGCAGAGTACAGTTTCTTTGCACGTTTTAACAGCAGCTAGTACACACCAGGACCAATGTCATAATGGATTAACAAGAATCTGTGGGAATTATTTGTGGACACGGTAATTGCCAGCTTGTGCCTCCATCTAGTTGGTATATCAGGCTAGTATCCTGATTATCAGGCTAGTATCCTGATATATAACAAAGTATTCCAGAATAAAATTCTTTCAGGCACTAGGAAGAGGAATAACCTGTACTACCTCTTCTGTGCCTTGAAGCTTTCATCCTAATGTCTAGTCATGAAAAGTTGGCTTAAGATCAGAAAGTGGAGATTCAGTGGTCCTTTCAAGTGTCAGGGTCATCTGCACTATTATATAACTGTCAGATGTCCACTCCCTCTTCAACTTTGATGGTTTCAGCCTTAATGAGTGTCCAGTGGCCAATGATTTCTCAGCCTAATTATATGCTGTCAGAAGAAGTGCCTTCATGTAGGTGCTTTGTAGACTTTCTAAGCATTTTTGAATCTGCCATGTTGCAGCTCTGATTAATGTTGGCTACCACCACTAGCTATAGGATTGATATATGCCAGCTGACTCCTCAAATACGGAGGAGTCTTTCATTCTCCCCTGCATATCCAGTTTTTGGACTATCCCTGGGCTCTGAGGCAAGCCAACCTGTCTTGGATCCTAACTGTGGGAAAACACATGACGCCTTCGGATGTATGGTAGGAAAACTTTTGTACCCTGAACATCAGTGCTGTAATACAAACCACATCCAGGAGTACTAGAAAAGTTTTTCCTTAATATTCTGATGTCTGCTGGCATTCTGTCTGACAACAGGATTATTCTTTCGTGATTGTAGATGTAGAGCTCTTTCTTGTCTGTCAGCACTGTGTCCCAAGGTGGTGGGAGAAGAGTAATATATCAGTTCTTTAATCTTTCCTTCTAGTGTTGATTATCATTTTCACAGGCAGTCTGAGATTTGCCTAATGTGGAAGGTGACCCTCACAAAGACATGTGAAGAAAAACCTGGTGAGATACTAATGCTGAGCAAGGTCCTGGTTTGTGACCAGCTGTGCCTTTTTTTTTAAGACTTAGCAAGGAGAGTGTCATTTTTAATGGGTCCCTGCCATTCTCTGTGATCATATATCACTTTCTCGTTCCTTGAGAAAAAGTAGGTGTATTCCTCCTAGATTAGTAGATGCTGAGATCATACTTTGCATGATTAGATCTATCTGCTTAATCCATGCACTAAAGTCTTAATAATTTGCTCTTACAACAAGTGCTGAATGTTACTAGGACTTAAAGACCACTGTATTTTTCTAAATTTGTGACCATGGGTTGAGTAACTTGCTGGGAGCCTTGACTTCAATAAATTGTTCCTTGAGAACAAAGACTTTTGTTTTTGTGATCCAGCTATTTATATCAAGCTTAACAGCCTAGATTCTGGCTCTGTGAAATAGCTTTCAGTTCATTCTGTTGTTTGTCCATTGTTCATTTCATAGATACCTTACAGTTTCCATTTTTTTCTTTATTTCAGAACTGACAGCATCTCCTGAGTACCTCCAATGTTAGCTTCTGGGGCTTGAGATCTATAGGTTAGGAGTAGAGACTGAAGAAGGGAATTCATTATAGTACAGCAATATAAAAAATAAATTCTAAAAAAGCTATAGACATGAATCTGTCAGAGAAGAAAATAATCTTCCATCTTGTGTAGAATCTCATGTTTTTTATTGAAATGAACAAAATGTGCTTTGCTTCAAGGTCTTTTCTGATAACTTATCCTCTGTATGCTGTTATCCTTTTTTACCTTGCCTAAGCTTTCTTTTTATTCCCTGTTTTCTGAACTGAACATAGAGTTCTCTTGCTGTTTGTTTAAAGTGAAGAGCTCTGTCCCCTTGATCATTTTAAAAATTTCCTCTGCTGCATTTTAATGGAGACAAGTACCTATCTGCTGAAAAGATCTTCCGTGTGATAAACCGATTTGAGGCAGTGTAAAAGGAAGAGAGAATGTCTTGTCTAATCTATGTCCTTTTTTAATCATTAATTACTGTTTGAACAAGAAAAGGTTGACATTATTTAAAATAATTGTTGCAATGACAGACTTCTGGAGTATGTGACGAAGCCAAACCCGTAGTGTGTGAGAAATTTGAAAAAGCCATGACACTAGGTGTGAAGCTATGTACCTGCCTAAAAGAATTGTTACAGCAAATGCACAGAATACAAATTCTGTCCTGCAGAAAACTCTGTTCTGAAACTTTTTTTCTATCACAGATCCAAATGTCAAAATGGAAACTTCTGCTGTTTTCTTATTCCAGGATTCCTCTCTGAGATACAGTGCATAAATATAAGATAAATCTTATGGCTTGCGTTTACAGAATCTCACCTCTGCAGGAAGGAGAACAGCATGCTTCCATATGTTGTTGATTTAGGCATGGTATCAAATAGAGACTCAAGTCACTAGCTGATTATCTGAAGATGTGTGCTCTCGAAGCTTCAGGTATATCTACTTGTGAGTTCATCAAATGATAATCATGTGGCATTTATGTCTATTATCTTTACAGAATAACAGGGTAAGAATTGGATTTAACACTTCTTCAGAACTTCACTGAACTTTAATTTTTTATCTCCAAATGAAGCAAGACTTTTGCAATTGTTCATACCCTGGATTTTTTAAAAGGCAAGCTATATCAATTGAAATTTCTTTGGTAAAAGCCAAATGTTTCATTCTGATCTTAATAATTGTAAGTGGGCTTAAAAAAAAAAAAAGAGTTCAAATGAAAAGTAACTTCATAAAAGAACAAAAGGTTCTGTGCCAGAAACTTCAAAATTGGCATTCAAGGCTGATGTCTGTCTGTACCTAGCTTCAAGGAGAAGAGGTGAGGATAAAAGCAAAAGCTATGAGAAGTCTTGAGAAAATTGGACCATCCAAGTAAATAATAGGATCAGAGGACAAAAAAATATATACTTTGAGGTCTAGAAGGGGAAAGAATTTTTCAACTGAGACTTGAAAAGAAAGGTTTAAAAAAAAGTGCAGCAGAAGATAAGGGTCTTGCCCTGAAAGTTTGGTACTAAATGATAGTGTGGAAAACTGAGGAGGAGTGATGCAGTATGACATTCAGTGGAGAAGCCTCGTCAAAGCTTTTGGAAGTAAAGCAATTTCAAATGTGACTCTTGGCAAAATGGAAAGCCAATATGTGTGATGTGATGGTTGTGTTGTGTAGGAGTAAAAAGGTAAGGCTTAAATCCTTTAGGAAATTTTCTCTGGAGATCTCATTGCAGGTGGAGTTTTTTCAGCCATCTGCTTTAATATCTGCTATAAACTGCACTTCTCACTAATTAGCCTTGTCTGTCCCAGGGGACTACATGTTTACATAATGTTTAACTTTTCCAAGGTGAAACACAGGAAGCAGTGTGGGAAGTGCGATCTAACAATGAAGATTGATCTAGCAATGAAGATGTGCTGCCCCAGCACATGAGAGAAAGCATCTAAAACACCTGAAATCTTTCTTTACTGTTTTCAGAAGTTTCCCATATTGATCCCTCCTGTTTAGCAGCAAGTACCTATGCAGCATATCAGCTCTGTGGAAAGCCACAATCAATAGCTCAGTGCAATGGCCTGACACTTATTTACTCATCAGCTCATTAGGGTAGGGAGAGTAGATTACACTTCTCATAATTTCACTATTGACTGGCACAATGCACTTGGGTTTTGTTGTGTTTTTTAACTATCTAATAATGAATATGCCTGAAAGCGGGGGGTGGGGTGGGGTGGATATTTTTAAATGAAAGATTATTGTAAAAGCAAAGAATCATTCATGGTAAGACAAACTTCAACTGTGATAAAGTGAAAATAGGAGAAAGGAAGAGTGGTGGCAGCTCAGCCTGTGATAAAATGAACTTCCTGCTTTGCATTAAGGAGATGGACAGGAGTGGAGCTGGCTGTGCAAGCTAGCATCCCTTGCTGTGATCAGTGCTGTTGACTGAGGTGGCAAAAAGCAAACTTAGTCTGAAGCCAGTGGTGATATGGCACTGACTAGTGGATAGTTACTAGGGCTTGCCCTGGAAGGACTCCAGCATGACAAAGGTACTTTAGGGAGTCTTACTAAGCAAATGTGTTGCTTTCAGTCCCTGATCACTTTTACAAGCTGCTGGTGTCTGCAAAGAGGAAACAAAGACCACTTTTGCTTTCCAGGACTGTCCACGTTAAGGATCTATAAAGTTGATCCCTCAGCCCCAGAGGGCCTTGTTCACCTCCCTGGCACCCTTGTGACACAGAACATATAAGCAAGGACTGTATCCAGTTAGAAACCATGGGATCTGGGCACGCATTTACATACTGTGTGCAATAGGAGCCTCATTCCTATGCTGAGCCAGTTCAAGCAGACCTATAAACCAGGGCTGCAGTTTTCTTGGTTGCTTGCCAAGTTGCTGCTTTTTCAATTGTCTATAGGGAGTGTTTTTTATCATTTTGTACCTTTATGACATAAGACAATATTTAAGACTCACTCTCCTTGATTTGATATGATCTTGCATTTTTTAATTTGCTTTCTATATAATTCTTCTTGGGATAAGCAAGTGCATTATCTTATGGGGAATGGCTAGAATGTTGGATCCAGGCACTTCTAAATCTTTTGTGAAGCAAAGCACTCCAAGAACCTAAAAAGTAATTTGAGAGCTATTCAGAAAAGGAAAAGTGTCAAGAGAAGTGTTCAGCCCTTGCATTGATTTTCTGTGACTGCTTGCATTCTGAACTTGTGCTTATATTCATTGCCTGAAAAACTGTCTCCTTTGCAATTCTCCTCCAAGGATGCATTTTCTATTTTTGATTATAGGCTTATAAGATCTTTTTCTCTTCTGTTTTTCATTGCCAGGAAAGAACCCATTTTCCCATTGTAAGAACTAAATGGCACTAAGGGCTTTTTGTAAAGGTATTAACTACAAGTTTTGTTCACTGGATAATATGAAGGATTTGAGGTTGGCTGATTATTGCTTGTCCCAAAAGCAATCTTCCAAAATTAGACGGTAGGCTATATAAATGGGCAGGTTTATTGCTAAAACACTTGAAATTGACCCAGCAAAAAGGAAGCTGTCGGTGGAAACTTTTCCATTAGTTTCAGTAAGCCCTAATCAGGCCCCTGTAATAAAGCAGCATTTCTGAAACATGATACTTCAGGAGCAGGTATAACTCATCTGTGGAGAACTGGACAGCAAAAATTAATTAGAGTTAAGTGGAAATATTCATACATCCACATCCATAAAGCAGCATTGTTTCTATTCAGAGCCATTGCATGCAGGAATTCTTCTGATGCGCTATATTCTTCTGATAGTTTAAAAAAAAAAGTCAAAGCTCTGCAGTGTCCCAAAGGCAGAACGTAATGGCACATCATCTTGGCTGACAGTTTTATTTTTCAGTAAAATAAGTCTAGCTCACGCTGATGCAAGTGCTGAGAGCAGTCACATAGCTATTACAAAGGCTGCTGCATCGCAGTAATATTGCAAGCAGCTGTGGAAATGCCAGACTCAGCAAGGCTGATCAATTAGCACTGACTAATAAAAACATTTCCAATACTTGCACAGCTCCCTGGGCTGGCTAGAGCACGGCTGTATTTGTCTCAATGGAGCACTTTCCACGGATCCTACCCCATTTCAATCAGCTGAGAGGCAGAAGACTGACAGTTTTGTTTTATACAAAGAGAAAGTGAGAACCTTTTAAAATGCAGGCAACTGCAGGTTAAACATTTAGTTGTTTTAGCACCTAAAATGGGGACAAGTTTACTGGCTAGGCCTGTGGAAGAAGGCTTGGTTTTGCAATGGAGGTGTGTGGCTGTAGCTTCTGCTTGCTAGGTTTTCTAGCTTTGTTGAGAGCCAGAGAAAACCACAGCATTGCAAGCATTACCATGGGCTAAAATGCATGGAGAGGACTCCTACCAGAGCATTGTGCTAGTGAGTGGCAAACAGAACCTTTGTCTAATAGCTGTCTGTCGCTTCTACTTGTTTTCATTTAATGCTTTGAAATGCAAAGCATCGTTCTCCTTCATAAGCCCTTCAGAAGTGTCCTGATTGACACCACAGAATAAAAGCCAAGTTCTTGGAGAAGTGACATGCTAGCAGTAGTGCTGAAGAGGCACAAACAGTGGTTAATAAATCATAAACTATTGTCCAAGTCCTATCCTAACTATTCTTTGATCCTAAGATCATCTTGCCAAGACTTGTCTAAGGCAAATAGAGCTTGAAAAGTAAACACAAATTGAGCAGAGCTGTATCTTTGGGGGAGTATGCGAAGGGAATGACTGAGAGCATGAGACACCAAAAGGAGCAACTGTGGGGCTGGCAGCAGCACTGCAGGTAGATCATGACTGCGTTTCTGTGTGGTTTTATCACCCTGTTTTAGTTTGTTGGCTTTTGAAAAAGAATGTCTCTTCCTACTTTTTTTCCTGCTCTCTTCTTCACTCTTCCAACAATTAAGTGGAAGGAAATTAATGGCTGAAGCTTGCCTCATTCTGTTTAGGAATGGTAACATTCAATAGTGAGAAAAGCGCATAAATACAGCAGTCTTTGGCAGAATGGTCCTTTGTATGGTGGAGTGGTCTCTGTACTGCTTTCCCACTGGTTGTCATCTTTTTCTTGCTTGCTTCAGCACGACCTTTAGTTTAAATGAATATAGGGTGATACTCGCTACTGTAAGTCTTGTGAGCTTCTGTGCCAAAGCCAGTACAGTAGTTTCACTGGGAAAGCTTCACAATTTAAGATCATCTTTGGGAGCATCAAACACTTGAATTTTTTGTGGGTTCTTAATCTCTTCTATGGATACAAATGTGTGAGAAAATGATTGTGAATGCTCTGGGGTAAAATCACAGAAAATGTCTGGAAAAATTCAATTAGCCAGATAATCACAGTCAGCTTGTCTGGAATGGCACTGAATGCACACAATCATCTTAACACAGCTCATTGGAGGAGTAGTGATAGAATTGACTAGTGCTACAGAAATGGGAACATGTTGTGAACACAAGGTAGCAGTGGGCCAGAGAAGAGGGGCAGTACCCTAGGAGGGCAACCTTCTTGTCATGAACCAGAAGAAAGCTGCTTTTGCTGGGTGCATTCACCTAAGTAAGCAGGAACTGCAAAATCTGCTAGGAGCTGAAGTGAGTTAATTAATATAAACTAAATGTTGCTGCACTGCATTTCTGTACTCAGACCAGCTAACAGCACTAGCTCACAAACCTACAACCATACATTCAACTCCAGTGGTCGCAATACATGTTGTGTTCAGTTTGAGATAGAATTCTGCCCACATCTAATCCCAGAATAAGGCATTTCTATAGCAAATGTGATCCTGTTCAAAGAAATGTTTGATAAATCCCTCTTCATTCTGTCATTTCCCCTAAGTATCATGATTTGAAATAGTGGTAATTTAGCACCAGTTAGGTGGACAAGTACACTGGTCATGAATTTGAGTTTTCAGTATCTTTTTGAAAAAAAATCCTCTATTAGATGCTGCAAAGCAGATAAAAAACAAGTTGCAAGCCCTGCTGAAAGTGTATGAAAGGAAATATAAATGCATGTTGCTGTAACCCCTCCTTTTGCCATGGATGTGCAAATCCAGTGCTTGCAGGGCCAGTGTTTGAATTGTTCCCAATCTGCTGATGAAGTCAGAATGAGTTGGTTCATTTCCATGCCCTTTGAAAGTGGCTGATAAGCACATTCACTGGAGATCTAAAACTCTGTTGCACTTATCTTTGTGTGCATTCTCTAAAGAAATTATTTCTGCTAGTCTTTTTAAAGGAGGAGAGTTGAACAAAGCAGCATGCTGATAAATGGGTGACACTTGCTACAAAGCTTTTTCCCTGGAGAAAATATCTCATCCTCAGGTTCAAAAAAAAAAAAAAAGTAAAAAAAACCACACTTAAAACTTTTCCAATAGGACCTCAGTTTGCGACTTCTGGACTTTCAACAATTTAGATAGAAATCGTAGTGGCAGTCTGAGAATGGAACAGACTTTGGTTTTGTGAACATGCAGTATTTAGCCCTTTTCATAGAAGTTATTTAGCACTTTGGGGGGGGATTATAAATCAGAATTATTCTGAATCTTTTAGATAAATACAGTCTAAAATGAAATTGTCTTTTAACTAAAATTGGTTTGTACAAACAGATTTGAGGAAGCCAGCGCAAATGTACAGGCCTTAGTATGCCTTTAAAGGGTTTCTTTTGAAAGCTGCTAAAGCCTAATGAAGAGAAAGAGATCATCAGCCCAAGGGGCTGACAAAGAAAGAGAAGTGTTATAAGAAAAGTAAACTTTTAAATGGCTAATAATTATTTTTTAACAAGGAAAAACTCATCCTTTGGAGAGCAGGGTATTTGCATTTAGAATGGGGGGGAGGGGTTGTTTAAAAAATAAAACAAACTTGCCCTTTCTGTATATTTTGCTGTCTACACAATATACATGAAACACTGGAGGCACAGAGATACTGGATTACATTGGCTTTTGCCCAAACATGATGCTGTCTTGCCCCGAGCGTGTTTCGTAGGCAGAGCTTGCTTCTGCATCTTTGCAGTGACTTGATGTTTCTGAAGTGTAGGTGACAGCGAGCACCACGAGAGGGCTTGGGAACAGTTTCAAGCCATAGCTAAACATGAAGTTTCTTTTTGGTTGTAATTTCCACAGGACAGCAAATAGCTTAGATTAGGCAGAAGTACAAATCCAGGCCTCAAAGTGTGATGATGTTTATGTTTGGTACAAATAGAAGATAATATTGAAGTGGTTCTTACTCAAGGCCACTGCATCATCAGCAGTCTTAATTGGTAAGCAGGAAGAGAATGGGATAAGCAGATAGAAAGGGTACATTTTAGCAGCTGTGCACATCTGCACCACCATGAAGGCAGCAACAGAAAACCTATGTGGAAAACTATGGTCATCCTAATTCCCTTAGCTCTGGAACAGGAGTCACCGTCCAGGGACCAGTATTTGCCTGCCTTATGCACTCAGACACTGCTGGAAGATGCATGCGTGTATGTTTCCAGCAGCAGGCACCATTCATACTGCCCTTCATTCCTAGTGCAGATTCATAGTGTCGTTCCTTGGATGTGTGGTCTTCCTTTGCTATTGTTTCTCTCTACAGCCATGTATGCTCAGTGACCGGATAGCCCAGAAACTGTTGGCTTTTTCAGTTACCCAGCACGGTTTTCCTGGGTCCCAACCCCAGAGGCTCTAGGGGAAAGGGGGGGGTGGGGCGGAACACTAATTCTGAATGTGATATTTTGATACACGTGAGCAGACTGGGGCTGAAAGACAGATCAAAGTGCTGGCATTCAAGACTTTGTTTAGATCACACTTGAGGAGATGGATGTAGGTCAGTACCTTACCACTTACTATTATCACTGATGCCAGCCAAGGGCAAAAGCTTCATCTGCTTGCTTGCTTCTTATTGCCCTACTGGGAACAATTTTCAATTGAATCTCGCTGGTGCCAGTGATGCTGCTGGATAGCTGAAGGATAAGTCTGAGCAGGAGCAGAATTTATTAATGGACAATTACTAGGATGTAAAAAGTAGGGCAATCTGTTCTGATTTAGTAAAATGAAGTGTTAGGTTTGGGAATTGAAGCTGTTGAACAGATTTCTTTGCAGTTGGGAAGCAGTGGTGTAAGTAAAGCTCATGCTGAGCTCACTGGGGAAGGCAGGAGCTACCTGCATGCTTTAGTTCCAGCTTCCAAGCTTGTCTCTCCAAAGGGAAGAACGGGACTGGAAGAGGAGCACAGACGAAGCATGGAAGGGTTTAGCCCAGACTGAGACAGGTTATAAACAGGAGAAGATGTCTCAAGGCCCAGTGCAATATAGCATTTAAGAGGAAAGCTTATTAAACTTGCCTGATAGGTCAGTGACAAGGCACTCTGGGGGCTCATTTCACTGCCATTATTAAAGTGGTTGAGAGAAGGGAATAAAATCTTCACTAGCAAGTATCCTAAATAACTTCAGTCTTACTAGTTAGTTTCTGACCTGTGAAACATTTGCAACCCTTTGTCTCCCTCTAATCCCAGAACTTGCCCACTAAGAAACAATGTTCAAATAGAGTCCAAAAGTGTATT
Source organism: Chauna torquata (assembly GCA_013399475.1). Classification (NCBI taxonomy): domain Eukaryota; kingdom Metazoa; phylum Chordata; class Aves; order Anseriformes; family Anhimidae; genus Chauna; species Chauna torquata. Next base: position 256,965 of record VXAL01018908.1, read on the forward strand.
TTTTCCAACATCAAAGAGCCAATAGATTTTTTTTGCCATTTTACTTCTTTGATCTAGTCAAACCATAAGGTAAAGGTACTCAGGGGACCAAATTACAGAACAGAAGCCATGTACATTCAGAAGTTTTCAAAAACAGAACTTAGATTTTTTTAATGTAATTAGCTAGAATTCTTATGTGCACATGTAGAAACTGTAGTATTACGAAAACAACATCTTGCAACCACATTTAGGACTTCTGCACCTGTTCATGCTGCTGTCTTGTGCCAGAGGGCAGCTTTTCATTACTAAGGAAAAGTGTTAGTTTTCTGCTCCTCAGAACCGGTGGAAGCATGATGAAAGTTGCAGTGGAGTACCTAGCCTACCAGCACTAGCCAGGAGAAATGTGGACCCCAATGACTCATGTTTAAATGTCGCTGCCTTTTTGGGGCAAATCACATGACTAACTGACATGGGGTCATATCAGACTGTGCATGAGTATTTTCTTTGTTATCCTTTGCTTAATTCTTTTAACTGGAAATAATTTGGCTTGTTTCAGCACATGAAAGGATATAGTTTTTATTGTAATCTACTCTTGTTGATGCTAAAGGATCTGCTATAGGAATCCACAGTGTTCCCTGCTGTCTTGTGAACATAGTGAGTGTACAAGCAAATAAATTCATCTCTTTTAGAAGGTACTTGAAAAGTTACTAGCTGGACAGGGTTCAGATGGCAAACAAGCTAGAGGCATCTGCTTGCAGATGTTATAAACGTGATATAAGCATGGCTTTACCTGTGGATCTCAGAGAAGAAAAATATGCTCAGTTGTGTTCCAGATGAGTCTATTCTTATACTGAGAGTGGGGGGAACTGGATTAGCTAACAATGTAATCTGCTGCAGAGCTTGGAAAGATATAACCTGTTCAAGTGTGCAACCCTTTCATCTGTGACATTGATGAAACCACTTGTCTTATTTTTTTTCAATCTCAACTTAAGAAGGATTTGGCATTTAGATATGCAAAAATCTGATCTGGGGCCATATAGATTATCAAGTGCCTGGGCAAAAAAAATGAAGCATTAGTTGTGTTAGAAAGTACTTTTGTCTACATTAGACTATTGTACAATTGTCTACCATGGAGTTTCTTTGGCTTTCTTTGAAGAATCTGATTGTGGTTGTTGGTTGAGACCCCATACAGGATTAGCTTGAATGCTTGACAAGTATTGTGATTAAATTGTTTATGGACTTTTAATAGCGCATAATAAAATCCAAGGTTCTATCTGCTTTATAAAGCCTCAGGTCTTCATTCTGTTTCATAGGTCTTACCAAAAGAATTTTGGTAGCATAAACACCTTAAAATTGAGTTTAGACTCAACTTAACTTTTGTGACTGTTGTTTGCCCCTACCCCTGCCCACATATTTTTTTGTAGCCCTTGGCCACCTTCTTGTCTAATGTGTACAAGGCCTGTGTCTGTTACTGTGCAACATGAGCTGTATTTGCTTTTGTTCTTCCATGTCCTTTTACTGTTACTGAAATGCAGAGTTAGTGTCAGATATAACACATCACAAAAAGTGTGATTACGTTACGGAGAAGCTTGGGGCTGGACTTCCTTACCCTTCCTCTCTTGCCCCGTGACTGTTATTTTACCTGATTCTCTCTGTTCTTGAACACCTGGCTTTGCAGATAGTCACACCAATGACTGCAAAGAAACAAAAGGCTTTCTTCTTTTTCCTCTCTGTATAACTATCACACCAGTTGATTAAGAGCGCTGCAAAGTCATCACATACTGGTTATACAAAGCATGCATGAGTATAGCAAATGCAGACGTGTCAGGACATTGAAGAACCTGGTTAAAAAAGGCCCAGATCTTTAAAGATACTTATCTTGGAGCTTGAGTCCTATCAGGCTGTAGCACTTCATAGTTCTTCATTGTTTTTAAGGTTTCTTGGGAGAGAAACTTCCCTCGTTTAGTGTTGGAGGTGATTCACATTTTAAAATAAACCTGCTGTCATGTCATGTAAAAATGTGCATTACTCACTTTTTGCAACAGCGTAAGCTGATTAAAAAACTTGTTAAATGGATTTTCCAGATCAAACATTACTTCTTTGCATTTGAACTAGTGGAAAATCAATCACTGTAGCTGCCAGGGAAAAAGTGCTTTACAAATGTAGACTGCAGTATGAGTGAAAGAAAACATGACTGAAACTGTACGAAGGCCCATTTTGCTAGTGCAGCCTGCTTTGTCATGGGAAACCTATCCAAAAATCATGACTTAAGCCATATGGGAGGTGAAGCTGATTTCAGAAAAGTTATGGAAATAGACCTCAATATGGGAGGTCAGAACCAACCCACCTTCTGAATTGCTTTGCTTCTGGATTATCTCGTGGACTGAAGTGGATAGACATGCTTTTAAATATGCTGAATTATCTGCTGTAACTAATTAGAGCCAGTGACTTCCTCGCCCTCAGATGGGACAGCGCATGTTTGGGTTAGAGAAGTATCTGGCTAATACCAAGATCATCCTTCCATCCTCACCCTCTGCTGTCTTCAAATCATTTCTAAAATTCTGAAGTTGTTTCAGTTATAAGCCCAGCTTCTAATGGGCTTGTTGCCTCATTAGGCCTCACAACCCATTGCCTGAGAGCTAGTGCCCTGGTTTACCTCCGTTGGAAAGTGAAATTTTCCTGAAGTTTCATGTGTTCTTCTACAGAGTTCTCTTTTAAAATACCACTGATGTTTCATTTTCTAAATCGAAACATAAACTGCAGTCATTTTTCCAAATTACAGGGTCTAGCATGTCATAAAACGACTTGTTTTACAGGTGATAACCAGTAATCAACCTACTGTGCAAAGTATGCAGCAAACAGAACTAGCAGGTAGCTAGCAGGTCAAGCTTCCACCTCCATGTGATACATTATACTGTACAATAACAATTCTTGGAGTTATTTGAAATGAGGAGCTCCTCTGAATGCAGCACGCTACGTGTTCTTCCCATGTTCTTTGATATTGAAATGAATTTTTTCAAATCATTAGTCCTTAAAGGACTTTTATTGTCTTGAAAGCAAAAAATCAGAAAGGTTTTGTGCATTGTATTTCAGAAAATAGTGAATGTTTATATATAGAAAGCCTCTTGCATGAAGTATTTTATAAGTATTTTAGAACACTGAAATGCTTCAACCTGATAGACTGAAAAGGTTAGTAAAGACAAATAATCCATGCACTAATAGTTTCTATCTACTCATGAACACAATACATTGCAAGGTCTCCTGCAGTAGTATATTTACAACTGGAAGAGTTTACGACTTGAGTTTCTCCTCAGGGAAATGAGAGAGCTTCTTGGATTTCATGTGGGAATTTTATTTTTTGTTCTAGAACTGAAGTTTTTAGAGGAAAGTACCCACCAAAGTAATGGTGAATACTTTACAGGCTCACTGATGGTAAGTGCATAAAAAGCCAATGCTTAAAGGACAGAACTAATTTAAAGCAATCAGTTTGAAGAGTTCCTTGGCAAAGGGCCAGATTTTCTAGTCCTCTGTGTTCGCTTAAGTCATTCAAAACTTAAATTGTCCATAAATGATAGCCGTAGTACTGGCACTTACACTAGCTGATCGCTATGCATGTTTCACAATTACTTTTTTTCTCTTATGCCAAGGCCAGGATTGTGTGGAACCCGACACAGACAGATTACCTTCCATTTTTTGCCACATACAGATGGCAGTTAACTGTACACCCAGCTCAAGAGGCAGAGGTCTGCTGAAGAGCTCCACCTGTCTTCTGTGCCTAAACAGAATATGAAATGAAGCTGCTAATCTTGCACAGCCTCATGCCTCTAGAGGTCTGCTCTTCCCAACAAAGGATGGGGAGACAGCTCAGGACAGGATAGGAACTGTAGTCAGGAATTATTATTTTTGAAGATCACTCATATGCTTCATATATTTTGATGTCTTGCTGTTGTTTTTGATATCTAACATTTTACTGTGAATTATTTGAATCAGCTTCTCACAACTGGAAAATATCTCCATGTAGTACATCAGAAGTAAGAATCCATTACACCAGTCATTACCTGGATATAATGTAAGGGCTGCTTGGATATTATCATTCTGCTGTTCCCCAGCTAAGTAGATGCCTTTTTAACCAGACTCGTGTGCACAATCAAAATGGTCTTGACACATTCTATAGCTGTTTTATGGATGTGATAGCTGGGAATTTGCAAAGTCTCCAAACACATGGAGGGATTTTAGCTGTATGGTATATCATCTTCTCCTTCCACCTGTTCGTGCAACTGCATTCCATTTTATTTTAATTAAAACCTAGCAGGTGTTTCATAAGGGTTGATCCAAACAGCAAGAATGCCAGTTCCTCAGCAAAATAAAATCAAAGTAAACTGAAACATCTTGTGCTCCTATCACCTGGTCCAGAATATAGTATTTTTTTCCGTAGTACGGACTACTTTGCTACACATTTAGAACTTGGTAAATTGCAGAGAGTTTACTCATGACAGCTGCTTAATGCCTGATGACTAACTACCCATAACCATTAACAGAGCAGCAGTGTTCAGCTCTCTGCTGAATAGCCATGACAAAGCTTGTAGGCATACTGTAAGCTCTGTTATATAACTCTTCATTAGAAAACAAAATTCTCCCTCACATCATTATTAAGTTTGATGGGAAAAATAAATAATTTAGAAGACAGTACTGGGCTTGTGAGGTTGTAGGTTGGAAGGGCACGCTTTGTTCCGATGCACAGCATTGCATGTGACATGAGTGTATTGAAGTGCATCAGGCCATCTGCTACCCATGCCTGGCTCTTTTTTTTTTTTTTTAAACAAGCAATGCTGGAGAGAGAAGAGACAAAGGTGGTGCTGTCAGAAATGGTCCTGGGTAGCATAATACCTGGCTGGTTCCTAGGTAAAAGGGCTCAGTGCCTATATGTTGCAAGTCAACAAAGAAGCAAGCAATTCGCTTTCAGCATCAGCCAGCCAAGAAGACAAACAAACAGGCTAAGAACTTTGCTTTTTGTTTGTTTACCTGCTCTTGGGCATGCACTCCCTCTCTCTCATATTTTAAGGAAGCAAAATTAAAAACCATAAGTTTTAAAGATGGAAAAAACATTTTTCTACATGCTGTAGTTGCTAACAGGTGCTAAAGGGAATGGGGGTGGGATGTTTTTGAAAATCTTTCACCAAATGCATGAAAAGGCAATGTAGTAGTTGCCTTTATTTAATATTTTGTAGGTTGATTGTATTTTTTAAAGCATCCAGCAGGTGGAAAAAAATGCTTCAAGCAAGGCTGGGCATGATTTGAAAGGCAGCCTGGTTTTCAACTGTCCCATACTTCAACCATGTACATACTGGGTGAAATATGGTACCTAGCAAAATACAATATTTTCATATAAGACTACCCACTGGGATGGACAAAGAAGAATCAGACCCTATAGATTTCTTATCTGAGGTGTGAAGCTAATCAGTTAATTATTTGATATTCAAATGTAACAACAACAACAAAAAAAACTTGTTCAGATTCCTAGTGGGCCTCTGTATGCTGGAATAGGACTCTGAAACATCAACTGAAACTGAATGACAAGATTTTGATACCACCGCTGCTGCTAGGGTAGGGTTTCTATAATTTATGAACTCACAAAAATCCAGTTCTGATACAGCATCTGGTTGATGAAAATTCAGTGCTGATACAGCACCGGGTTCTCATTCAAGTTCGTCTATTAACCTGGTTTTCTAGTGTGGTTCCTCAATGGTCAAGTGATTCTTCAAGATCAAGTAGAAAGCAAATCCATCACCCTGGCTTCTGTCCCAGAAGACTGAGTTTGACGTAGCAGGTATGTCAAGAGTGTCTACCACATCTGTGTTTCTCAAAATGAGTAACAGAAAAGCCTAGAACACCATATTAGTACGCCTATCGACAGATTAACTTCTACTCTTTATTACCATATCCTAGGGTTTGTCATCTAGCAAAGAACTCTGCAGTTCTACCCTTTCTCGCATTTGCCACATTTTTAAAGCCTCTAAATAAGCTGTTTTAGAAAGAGTCGTGGATTACAAAAAGGGCTAAAAATTTTCTTTGTTGTCTGATGCATAATAAAAGGCTTCTGCCTGTACTCATCAGTAACTACAGAAGCCAAACTGAAAGCAGCACATAGCTGAAGAAGAGTACTTATTGGATCTTTGGAGCCAGACAGTGCTAGCTAGTTGTTATTCATCAGAGATGGTCTTAGAGCGGGATGTAAGCATCCAGGTATTTTTAATTTTGGAGAAGTTTTGACCTGATTTTGTTTTCAGGCTTCATGAATCTGTTTTGTCTGCCATGATAGGATATGCTCTCAGAGGTTTCTCCATTCCCAGCTCTTTCATTCAATCAGTTCACATCCTCTTCTTAATTCTAAGCAATTAGCAGTAACCTCTGGATGTAGTAGTTTTTTTTCTGGTTTGAAAGACGAATACATATTTTCCAGAAAATTGACCCCCCCCC
>VXAL01018908.1:263499-376948 GCA_013399475.1 Chauna torquata
CACTCCTTGTTTTCATATTATACAGCTATGTAAATCTTTCTTTTCAGCTGGGTTTTGCAGACTAAAGGCTTAGAAGTACACTTGGTAGGGTGGAAACCTGGGCTTATAGAACCTTAAGAGCACTTCTCACTTGTTTTGTGACAGCGTTACAGAGGTTTGGAAGCAGTGAACCAATATAGTTTGAGGTGGTATTGACAATGTCATTTTCATCAACTTTGGAGACAAGTTTTGACACTGAGGTTACTTCTCCCTTTTATAAAATTCACCATATAAAGAACAAGTCTTAAGTCTTTGTTACAAATCCTGAATTTTTCGTTTTATTTCCCCAAAGCCTAAATAAAGCAAAAATCAGCATGTACCAGTGAGGAACATCATCAGTTCACTATTCATGAAATAGTGTTTTCTCTCCTTACAAAGGATGTGATGGTGTTTTTTTGCCAATATTTGATGTTGTTCCCACTATTCTGTTCAATGCCTAATCATCAGCATCCAGGACTGTCAGTACAATTTTTCTTTGGCTGCCAATTAGAATGATTTCCACCTAGGAGAAGTTGATATCTACCCAATTTGACAAGAAGTGTTAGAAGAATTTCAACATTAGAGATCAATGCACAGTTTCTAGAGGCCTAGAACATGGCAATACCAGCAAATTGTAATTTTTCCAAGCAGCATTGAGAAACAATATTTGATTTTCTTAAAATGCATCAGGAGGTTGTGAATTGGACACTAAAATATTGGCTTGTAGGTACTAGAAATGTTATATATGCCAGTTCGTAGTCTTAGCTGAAATAGATTATACGCATATATGGTCTGTTATATTATGAAGAATAGGATGAAGGATTTCAGGCTGATAGTTCTGTGCTGAACACAATAACTTGGTCTTGGCTATAGCATGTGTTATAGAAGGATGAGCAGGTTTGATTTGAAGGCAATGAGACAGAATCAGCCACTTTTCTTCGTAGTATGTTTCAAAGGTTAATCACCAATTCTAGTTGAACATTCTGAAAAATGACTGCGTGCTGATTCATCTATTTCGATCTGTACCAAATCATCAGCTATTCCCAGGTTTAGGCAACCTTGCAAAATATCTAAAACACAATCTGTATTTAATAATTGCATCAGTTTCACCTTTGCCATCTCCACAAACAGTAAGAGGGGAAAAAAAAAATTACTGCAGATTGTATTGGGTATGTAAGGAAGGGCAAAAAAATCCTTATATCGAGTTAGTTGTTTTTTTTGTCTACATTGCATTCTGACACCAACATTGTGATGTACTAAGACTGAACTTTAAATCACTTTTTTTCATATACACGTATATATCCAGAAAACTTGTGCTAGAATGCCTTTGTGATCCCCAACCTTTCTAAGAAATATATAATGGAAGGGATGGAAAGGAACAAAGCTGAATCACACTGAAATACTCCTGTTTCATTGGCAAAGGGAGAATTTCATCCAAAGTGAGACTTTTTTGCCTGGATGAGGTTTCTTACTGGTTACTTGTATGAGGAATCCAAACTGTAATATAGGAGAGATTCATAACCTGAAGACACAAGTTCAGTTATCTTTCAAGTATGGTCTCTCTTAGTCTGTCTGCTCAGTGCTAAATGCAGAGGAGTTTGTAAGAAATATCAGCACGAGAAAAAATATTTATACTACTTTAAGCACTATTCTGGTGGCAAGGGCTGAATAAAAGGGACAGGGACTGAGCCATTTTAGCATTCCTTGTATTTGGGGCTGTTTGGGTCTTATAAAAGATGTCTTTTCTTTTGTCATCTTGATTTTTTTTGTTCTGTTTTTGAAAACCTTTGGGCATTTTAAGATGTCTTTCTCCTAAAGTTGGTTACATGCCTGTGTGACTGAATGATGCTATGCAGTGTAGAAAATGAAAACATGGTTTTATTTAACTTCAGACTGAGGGCTTCAGCTTCTTTAATTGGAGGCTGGCTCAAGCAAGATGTCGAATGTTATTTTACAGTATACTTACATGTAAGACCAGTAATTATAACACCTGGAAGTGAGTATGAAACATGAGGTGAGGGTATTAACAGCAGAGAAGTAAAAGATCTCCACATCTACGTGGCCAGTTGACAGCAGATTGAAATTCCATTGGTTAATGACTGCAGTACTTCTTAAAATGCTCAGCATATACATAACAAAACAACATACATACTGGAAAGTAGAGAGCTGCAAGTACTTGGATTCAGAGCAAGGTTATCACAGAATAGAGACTGAGCCAAGACAGCCCTACTGAGAGAGAAAGGATTAGATCTTCATGAAAGTAAACTCTGAGATAGCTAAACATAATTCTGCTAAACATAATTCTTGGCTGATCATGTGTACGCACTGTTTTATAAGTGATTTGTGTTCCAGCTGATTTTCACAAACTGAAATGTGGCTTGGGGCGGGGGGGGAGGGATGTGTGTTGACTTGTCTTGCTATGTATTCCAATCTTCAAACTTTGTATCAGTTTTTCCTTTCTCCAGAATGGGTGATTCCCCTTCTTTATTTTTAGGGTATTTTTGAGGTATATGCAGCTTAACTATAAGATGTGGAGTACTCAATAAGAGGTAAGGGGAACTGGAATGAAATTGTATTTCCAGAGATCCTCTGACACAGAAAAGAAATTGAATGTGTTCTGTAAAACTACTGTACCGTATGTGACTGGTGTCCTATACAAGTTAGGATGTTTTATTTTTTTGACCTAGGGATCAGGCACTGATGTTATTGGCATAGGTATGCTATTCAGTATATATACTCAAAAGCAGTTCTGCATGGGAAAGCATGCTTGTGTGATAGCCTCCTTGTTCTGTTATACGTGAAGCAGAAATGTGTTTAGGGTCACTGTACTCTTACTGAATTAATGTGTTGCAAAAGTGGCAAACACAGCAGCCTGTCCTTCAAGCTCAGGTTCAGTTGTGGATCCTGGAGACTGCATTGTCCAGAGCATTTTATAGGTCACATACCTACCAAAACAGAAGATGCTTTCTTATAACTCTAGGTAACCAAGTCTGGCGTCTCACAAAGAAGGCTTTGCTTCTAGGATTTTAGTTGCCTCTGTGTGATAAGCAAGTTCAGATACACAATGTCACAGTACAAAATTTCACTCAAAATGCAGTAGTATCATTTTGAGTAAAGAACAGAATTCTCTGGGGTTTTGAAATGGGCCAGGGTGGCAAGGGTCTTGAGATTTGTGCAAACACCACGTGTGACCTTCCAAAAGTCACAGCAGGTCATATAATCTCTTGCACCTGAGTCCCTCAGGCTGTACATCATCTGTTACCAACCTTTCCCAATCATTCTTTTTCAATGACAAAGAGGATCTCACGCTGTGTGCGTACCTGGCACCTGGCCCAAGCTGCCTTCAAACCTTGAAAGAGCAATCGCAGAGTTGAGTGCAAACCCTGTTTTCCAAGACACTGGAGAGAATTCAGCTCTCTTGCAGACACTTTTTGTTGTTTTTTTTCTTCCTATTGCGTGGGGGAAGAAGAAAGCCTGAGCAGAGTTTATGGATGTTTGGAATACAATGTTAATCAGATGACTTGGTATTGTACTAAAAGCCAGCTGCCAGGTGTGGTTGCACCTCTGCCAGCTGGGGACAGATGTAGGCAGTGCTGTCAAACCTCTCTATTGACTGCTGGAAGAAAAACCCCTTTAACCCTTGTGCATTAGTAGGCACAAGGGGTTATGGACTGTGAAGTAAGAAGTAGTGTTAGTGTGCAGAATAGGAATCGAATTCAGTACTAAATTATTCCCTTTTCTGCTCATTACCTCTCACTCGCTGAGAAACAGGAGAATGCATGCAGATAGTTTCATGGCTAAGCTGGTGGGCACAACTAAGGGCTGAGCTCCGTCATGTGCTGAAGCCAGTAGTGGCCTTCTGCAGGCCTGTTGAAACCAGGAATTTCTTCCATCAAAGCATAAAAGACTTCAGTAGTTTCAAGGATAATGCCTGTGGGACAGCTCAGTCCACTGTGACCCACAGAGCTGCATTGCGCTGAATAAAATAATGTAACTATGCCTAGAGGCAGAAGCATTACGCAACGGAGTCTTATGAAAGAATTGGACCTTTCACAGATGTAGTAGTATACTATTATGTAAATTACTACTTTGTTTGACAACTGAATGGCATTAAAACTGTCTGGGAAGTTTACTGCTTGGAGCAGAGAGATCCTAAAAGCTACATGTGACATTACTTAAATTACAACAATTCTGTGTACTATGTAAAATAGCTATCCTTTTTCAGAAAGGTGTGTGCTTACTCTGGTTGCCTCTTCTCTCCCTGCAATTATTTCAAACCCAGGCAGGATTTTTTCCCATAAAATTCAGTGTTGAGCAGGCAGGGGAGTATTACAGAATTTTCAAAGGAACTTGATAGCAATGCAAATGTCCTCTGTCAAGAGCTTTGTGGGAGCTGCCTCTACCTGCCTTGGGAGGAGACTTAAAGCTGTGCTCCGTGAGAGGTATCATATGAAAGAAGCATGTTAATAAAATCTGTTAACTGAACCTCATCAGGAGAGCACTGCCAAATGCAGGCTGCATTATACACTGGTGCTGGGCCCTGGTCTCAGCATGCCTGGTGGGAGAAGGCGAAGAGAGGAAGATGACTTGGGGGAAAACAGCTGGAGCAAAGGACAGAGTTTGCTGGAGGTGGTTTTGAAGTGTAGATGGTTTGGGCTGTACCCAAGTCCAGCCCTGAGCCTCAGATTTAAGGATTTACACTGCCAAGAGCTAGACCAGACAGACAGTTACCCCATGCCCTGGGCTCCCACAAGTGTGCTCTTGCCTTCGGGCCAGTCTCACCCAGAGCACAGCTGCCTGCATGGGCTTGCAGTGTAACGCAGAGGGAGAAGGGCAGTCAGGAGGTGACTGAAGCAAGAGGATCCCAGTATTGACACTGGGGCATAAAAGAGCTCTTGGGAATTCAGCATAATTGATTTTTCCTGCAGCAGGTCTCTGTGTTATAACTCTGGAACAGCAAGCGGAGGATCAAGGCTGAAATATCCCACTTACCAGCTCTCTTTGTAGGAGTGGAAACAACCTGTAGACGGCTAGGGTATTTTCCTATCCAGCATCCTAGCCTTAAAAATGAATCTCTCAATACCAGAACAATACAGCCCCAACAAGGGTAGCCTCATGCCAGCTCAGCTTTTTCTTTCTGACTCATATTAAGGGCAATTATGGTTGAGAACTTGTCACATCCACACCTGGGCCTTAGAAATCCAGCAGTTCCTGGAGCCTCTAGAAACCGTCTGGCTATGCGTCTTCCTCAGACTGCATTAATCTCTCTTACACAGAACTGATGAGAAGTCAGTGCACCTGTCAGGTCCAGGACCCTGGGGCAACTTTCTAAGCTAGGTTGGATTGTGCTAACCTGTGCTGTTATGTTTCCAGCGGGCAAGCTCAGTCCCTCTAGAAAGCTTCAGAGCTGGGCCTTGGGACCTTGTGAACGACTGTTTACACAGGGAGGATTTCAATCTCTGTTGGTACAGGGTTTTTCTGAGCTTTGCAGCTGGAGCATTATATTTCATTTTCAGGATACCAATGCTAGGAGATAATAAATAGTTAAGGTTACCTCCATCTAGAGGAGTCTGATGGAGGCAAACAGTAGTGACAAATGAGTGACCTGGAAATGCTGCCCTTGATCGTTCAATACTGAAATGAGAGCTCTAACCCGGAGTACCAGAAGCATGTTATAGCCCTGCATATACAGCATGGTGCTGATGAGAGGAGGTTTAGAGAGAAGCTTGGGGTACGCACAGTAACTACTGAAGGAAAATATACATCAGCTTCATGATTCAGTGTGAGTATACTTAATCTGTGGGGGGGAAAAAATGAGTGCCTATCAAAACCTTCAGGTACACACAAATGCAGCAGTTTCCTGGTTCCGTTGGTGGCTGTCCAAACTCTGCCATGTTCCATGTGTCAGCAAATAGGATGATCAAAGCCAGCATTAAAAGCAGTCTTCTGTCAAAACTCAGAGGTGAAGAGCAGCAGAGGGTTGTGAAGGTAGATGATGCCTCCCTAATGTGTCAATTTGATACCATTCCAAAAAAACATTTAATGCCCATAAGGGAAATCCACATACATGTGAAACTGTTTAGCTTTGTAAAAGTAATTGCATCTGAAAAACCTCTTCCCTCTCTGGCTGTTAAAGACATTGGTCCCTTGCATTGGACACCTTATTTTCTAGCTGAGTAGAATATAGTCTTCTCACTAACGCCTTCAAAAACAATTTCTGCCCCAGCCAGCCAGTCTCAGTTCTCTGTCAGGCACTGGATGGATTGGTCAGGTGGGTGAATCAACTGCTTAGCTGGTAAGTGGAAAATGCCCTGAAAGGGTGTGAGATCCTGTCCTATTCTCATGAGTGCTTTTGCAGTCATCTTCTTTGGTCTATAGGTTCCTTTTTCTCCTCTCTCTATAGACAGAGCAGCAAAGAAAGAATATGTTGTATCTGCAAAGCCTGTGAAAGCCTCAGGTCTAGTATGTGAGTTATGCTTGATGTGAGGAAGCTGGGTTTTCCCAGGAGTCCAGTTTCAGTGCTCCTGTGAGAAGAGCTGAGTTCAGGTTCTTGATTACTTCCCACCTGAAAAATTATGCGACTAGCAGTTTCAAAAGGGGAAGCTTAGCATCCTTTTCATTGGAAGTAGTTTTATTCAATCCTTGTATCATTTGCAGAGTGCCCCAGAAGCACAACTGTGCAACCAGGGACTGTATGAAATATGCAAGCTTTCCATTCTGCTGCAGTTTTTCCTGCTTGCTTGGCATATGGAATACACTAGATAAGCTTGCCAATGAGAACTCCCCTGGAAGAAATCATCTTTAACAAGGGATGAAAATGTGAAAAATGTTTTGTAATCAAGGTCCCATAAGCAAAGGTAAGTGTGAGGTAGCTCTTAACTATCAGAGTGGAAACTGGCTGGAAGTTGAACAGTCACTTGGCACTGGATTTCTCATCCAACAGGCTCATTTTTACAGACATTCATCTCTGCTGCAGCTGTTTCTGCTATAATTTATACAGATGCTGTTACTCATAAGAAGTCCTGTCCCCAGTACTCCTAATGTTAAAATCTTTTTGTTGGTGGTGTTGTCCCAAATCAAAGGATCTATTTCTGCAAGTACAGGTAATTCATGTGGCTTCACTTATCTGCATGCTGATGCTAAGGAGCCTCATCTAATTAAAAAGCTGTTAACAAAAGTCTCTTCACGCCACAGACAGCAGATAAAGTTGGTTTACCAGCTTCACTTCCAAACTGAGAGCTAATTATTATGATTTTACTGATGAGGGATTTCTGTATGATTCCATGTTTGAACAGCATGTATATTCTAATGGAAGGCTAGTTGAGCTTGCAGTGACAGTCAAATCATTTGTTGAACTGGGCCAAGCCACTATCTTTAAATCAAATTGTTACTCTATTAATCACCGCAGTGTACTTATCTGAAAGATATAGCTGGAGTGACAGAGTCTATTAACAGCTAGGCATGTGTAAGTATGGTGGGAAAATCGTAAATGAGAATTTTGAGGAACACTGAGAGACAAGGTGATATTCGGTTGTGTGCAGCAAGGGCTTTCAGTGTCTGGATGCTAATATCTGGCAGCAGCCAGACCGCTCTGTCAGATCACAGCGCACCTATGGAGGCTTCATGCCAGTGATATATCAAGGACGCTACCACAGCACAGACTTTAAATTTACCTTCCCATTGAAGGATGCTCAGGACAGGACTTATGAAGACATTTTTCTACTTACAGAAAAGAAGAAAATGTAAGCAGACATGCAGCAGCTGGTGAGGGTTGTATGTGTCAATATGTGTATAAAGCTGTGTTCATATTCAGAGAAGGGTTGCAGGGAAGAACATGTCGCTTGTGGAGGTGAAGTAGACTTACTGCTTTGACCTTAGAAGAAGGATCACGCTGCTTTCAAGTAGCAATGACTAGATGAATAATTGACTTGAGATATGACATGAACAGAAATAGGAGACCTTTTTTGCCAGAAGAAACTTTAGGCTAGTAGAAAAGAGTTTTCTTCCAAATACTTTGAAGAGCAGTACCCTCAGCCAGGCCTACTGGCCTCATTGTCACTTTGGGAAAGGCTTCCGTGTAAAGTTTTGAGGGAAGAAAAATGTAATCTGTAGTGTTTCCTAATCTTGCAGTGCATCACAGTTTTGCTAGTGCTTCATTATTCAAGTAAAGAACCATCTAAATATAATCATCTAACCCACCTCCCCTGCTTTTTAATTAGAAAATCAGCATGGTCATGAGCTCTTAATCTGCTTCTGATTTCCTTTCCCTGGCTAATGTCCACAGCAACTGTTACCACCATTGAAATCTTAGCAGACTTGATCTGAACCATGGTTTGTTCCCGCACTACAGCTGTTAGATATCTTGGATGAAGAAAGAAAAAAATATTCTGTCCTACAGCAGCTCCATGCTGCACCCCATGGCTATTAGTCAGGTCACAGAGACCAGAGTATGTTTTCAAAAACCAGGTGGTTACAAACCTCTGTAAAATCTGCATGTGTTCAAATGTCAAAGATAGCACCTTTTTGAAAAGTCAAGTTAATTAATACCTGTGATTTTGCAGGAAATTAAATGCAGGAAGCATTCCCTCATACCTGCTCCTGACTGGAACTACAATAATTGCCTTGTATCAGGAATGTCATTTTTCATTTCTAGCAGGTCTTGTTTAACCAGACAGTTTCTTAAATTACTATTTGTTGTCTGCTCTGTAGTGAAGCAAAACTTTCAGTATGGCTTTTCATGCATGGAAGCGTGATCATATTCAGAAGATGGCCAACATGTACTTTGCAAAGGTACATGGTGTGCAAAGCTCTTGCAGGCTGTGTAACTTCATCAGAGGATTATTGTCTACTAATAGTGGACCGCTGTTTGTCATTCTGACTGATCTCAGTGGAGAGGAGAAAATGAAAAATATGCCACTGTTTAACAGACTTCAGAGACCCCTGAGGTTCTGTTTAGACCCATTACATTGGTCCATGAATAATTTTGTGATTAGGTAGAGAAGAGGGGAGAAATCACAAATATTCACTTTATGCTTTTGATTTAAAATTCTGTTTTTTTCTTTTTTTTTCTTTTCCCCAGACCCAAAGTCATTCATCTGTTACTGACTAGTGAGGGATATTTTTAAGGGACCCACAATTATCAAGAACAAATCCAGAGAGATTGTGGAAAGAGTACAACAGGCCCAGTTCCAAGGCCAGGATAATTCCTTGTCCAAAGTGGAGTTGCTTTATCCTGAAAAGTAATTTTAAAACTTCCACTTCTGTTGAGCCCAGCACTAATCAAATGTCCAGGTGTAACCAGCCTTAGGCATATGGGATTTCAACAGGACTTTAAATGAGATGTGGGCTGGTCTTTCTGAGGAAAGATTATTTCTTTCCCTCTTTCCAATCTGAATAAATCGAGTCTCTGGACATACTTTTTTTTTAACTAATTTTCCTTCCTTGATCCTTATATTCTTTGTATCCTATGAATAGTTTGTAGACCGTGTATGTTTTTCTTGGCCATCACTGATGTAAGCTCTGCTGTGCAGCGCATACACTTAGAACTCCTTAATCTGTGTGCAAAGTCCATCCCCTTCATCGCTGCATATGTTCCATGCAAGCAAGGTTGTTGTTTTTTTTATTATTTAAGTCTAACATAATTCCCATAAAAACGTCAAAATCTGCTAATGCAAATGACTAGTGCGTGACAGATTTTCATCAAATACACTTTATTCGTTTACAGATGTTTAAAGGAACGATGTGCTAAGAGCACTGAACTGATTCAATCCAATGCTAAGCCCTCTGACAACAATGTGAATGTATAATTCTTGTGGTGAGATCTCAGCAGAAAAGCTTTCCCATTGGTATCTACTCCCTGGCATCAGTGGGGCTTAAGAAATTGGAATCTGACATATTTGTTCGCCATCTTAATTTTTAAACAGCAAACAATTTTAAAGCACTTGCTGAAATATTTAAGCCAGGCAAATAACAAGTAGGTGATGAATGACAGGGAGAATATATGCCTTGATTTATTGGAGAAAAGGGAATTTAAGAACTTGATGTGAAGAACTTTCTAGTTAAACTGACTGGTGATAATTCTCTAATTGAATTGTTCGTACCAGGTTATTGAATTTGAGAATCCTTAAATGAGTTCCAGCCCAAGGTTGTAATCTGAGCCATCTAAAACCCTTGCAAATGTCCTTCACTAGCTGAGATTAATCTGGAAAGACTTACAGAGCTGTCAGCAAGTTCACCCAAAATCAGCTTCTTGGCAGGAATGGATTAATAAGAGAATTTAATGTGCTAACGCTGCAATCTACCATCTCCTTCATCTTCTGCTGGGAGTGGGAGGGAAAAGTCACTTTTCAGGCTTGTGAACTGTCACACTCCAAGTCCTCTACAAAAAGGAGTTCAGGACTCATGTTCCTGATTTAAAGCTTTTCATTCACATCTTTTTTTCTCTCCCTCCTTTTTCTCTCCCTCCTTTTTCTCTCCCTCCTTTTTCTCTCCCTCCTTTTTCTCTCCCTCCTTTTTCTCTCCCTCCTTTTTCTCTCCCTCCTTTTTCTCTCCCTACTTTTTCTCTCCCTCCTTTTTCTCTCCCTCCTTTCTCTCTCCCTTTTTCCTCCCCCCAAGAAGGAACCTGAAGGGCATCCTTCAGAACAAGCAAAGAGAGAAGTAGCAGATGTACAGCTCGTACAAACAGTCACTGTATCTTGGCTTGTATGGACTGCAACATTTTACCAGCTGTGCATATGCTCCTTTGTTTACAGTTGATCTCTTAAAGCAGCACTTGTTCAGTGACTTTTATGAACCTCAGCCTTTAGGCTTCTATGCATGTTTTGAACAAAAGGTGGAAATTAACTGACTGCATCCATCCTCCTTGGAAGTCTGAAAGCTTTCTAACTCCGGTTTTTTATATTTTAGAGCAATAGCTCCAGAGTTTTGCTGGCGGAGGACACTGTGGCTCTTTTGAAGGCAGTATGAGAGTACCAGGTCACACTCATTTCCCTTCTGGTTCTTATCCCATGTTGGCTACAGTGAGAGATCTACCATACTGGTGCTCTTTATGCCAGCAATAGAGCTACTAATAACGCTTGCTCTCGTTTCACCTTGCAAATATAGTGCTCGCTGTGAGTGCAGGGTGCGGTTGTTCATTGCATCTCTGGCAGGGACTGGAAACCAGAGTGAGAGGTAAACCTGAAGCACTCTAAAAACTTAACTTTCCTTTTATATTTCTCTTTATAGCTGGGATGAGCAAGCAGATGCTAGCTTAAAATAAACAAGTGCATTGAATTCTCCTTGGAGGGATGGAAGTATCCATTTGTTGGGAACCGCCAGGAGTAGTTGGTTGGCTGACTCTAAGAAACACTGAAACAGATTTAGCCTGGTCTTTACTGTTCAGTATCACATTGCAGCTGATGAGAAGGAGGTTTTAGTGAATTTGGGAATAATCCAGCAAAATTTAGGTTGGTTCTTTATGCTGCAATGTCAAGCTGTGCTTGGAGTAACTCATAAGGCTGGTGGCAAGCTAATGATGCTCCAGGATCTAATTGCAGAGTTAGCTCGGATGAGCTGTGGAGGAACTAGAGAACGAATAAAATTTTACTTCAATGATTTGGAAATAATTAGGCAGATGGGTCTTGATATTGTGGTGACAGAAACCACAGCATTGTATGCTTACGTAAGCATTCATATAACGGGGTGGGGGCTGATTCATGACCTTCCTTACGATCTAAAATGCTACTTCAGTTCTAGGCAGAGCCCTGCAGTAGTGAAACAGAGGGGCCAACACTTGACGCTGAGAATACAAGGGGGAAAAAAACACAGAGCAGCTGTCAGCCAGCAGAATCCCCCCAGGTCTGTGGATTATTCCCTGAATGGCTTTGCCTATCACAGAGGAGAAACTACATCTGGACCGTGACACAGACATAAGTCACTTTGTCACACCCAGCTTGATCCATGTTGTGAATTTATCTGGAATGATGTTAGTCATGCATATGTGGGAGGAGAAGTTAATCAGATGTAACATGGGATTTCTTAGGCTGTGAGTCATCCATTGTATTTCTAATTCACAAATGGTGTTACTGTGTGTTAACTTTAGGTACTTAGAAAAACCTCACCATCAGAGCTACATACAGTCCTCTTTTGCGATGAGGCCCCAAAGTTGCTGTGTTCATTGCAGATCTCCCCATTAGACGTGTCTCCACTAAACATGCAGACGCAGGAGCTTACAAAGCAAGGATATAACACACGAACAGTTTAATTCTTATTAATTGTTGGGCCCGAAAATTACTGAGTCGTCTTTCCAAGTGCATGACGGAAGTAACTTTGCTGTGTCAGGAAACTTTGTGTCCGATCCTATAATGCATAAAGATGTCCTGGCAGCAGAAAGGCAAGAGAGTTTCTTTGCTGAACTCCAAGTAAGGCTCATCATTATTTATTAAAGAGAAAGGAGCTGAAAATTCAACCACTCCGGGCACCTCAACCTTTCCTAGCATTATTCATATGTATGGTAAAGTCATTTGCAGAGAAAGGCATCAGCACTCACTTCTGAGGGAGCTGAAATAATATCGTTCTGCTTGTTTAGGCAGGGCATCTCTTTTTATTCTTGTTTGAAATGTGGGACAATGCGGTCAATTCCTCTAATGCTTTCAGCTCTCATTCAGCATGCCTGAAAGGAGAACCCCGGCAGAAATCTCAGGAACAAACTAATTAGTTGAAGCGAGCAGATGGCTCCAGCTTCTTGTGCCTTAGCCATGTGACAGTATCTCATGGAGGAGCTGTGACAGTATAGGACACTTGTAGGAGAGAGGTGGGATGAAAGCTCTGCATGCGTCTGCAGCAGGCTCAAGCATTGTCTTTATTCAAGCAAATGTTATTCCACCATTCAGTAAGTTATCTGTCTAGATTGGCCTTGGATAAGGGATAGCGTAAAGGAAGGAGAAAAAGGCGAACCAAGGTTTACATTTATATTCAAGAAAGTGTAGAATGAGATGCAAAGTTTGGATGCAAAGCCATTTAACTGGTCTTAATTGGCTCTGTGGGTGGTCACTCTTATTTTGGAATCAGAATGTCTTTTCTGAATAAACTTCTAAATGGCTTAAGCAAATTCAATTTAAAAAAAATAACATATTATTGAAGGACAAGCACAATCACATGTGGAATCAGTGTCCAAAGTAACTTCTGGCATAAATATGACCTTACAAGAGCAATCAAGCAGTTTTGTTTCTCTTGTGTTTCACATAGTCTAATTTAGTATAAATGTTCCTAATGTTAGAAGACAAATTTTTGTTTTGATTTTGATTATTTATATATGATCCTATGTAGGAAGTTTCTCATTCTCTAAGAATTTTCTAGATCTTTAAATTATCAAGAAAAAATCAGACTTATTTTTTCAAACAAGCAAAGTTAAAAGTATAAGAAGTTTGTGTCAACTGAAACATTTCTTGTTTTAATCTTTCTTAGTACAAGTTTAATTCTTATTAACAGAAGTAATTTAGACTGTTTTTTTAAATATTTATATTCTGTTTTCTATATATCCTGTGTTCTATTTTTAAGTAGAAGATTTTTAACAGCTTTGAACCAGTAAAATAGTAATGCCAGGCCCTTTCTCATTACAAATTTGGTCTCTAACAGGTATATTTTTATCAAAATGAAGTCAGAAATTTGTCAGTCTACTCACATGCCTGAAGTGAAGTGCATAAAGCAGTGTTTTGCTGAGCACGTGCCTGTGTCTTAGGTTGTCCATCTGGACCTCTTTCTTGCTATTATACATAAATACTTATTTGTGGAACAGTCTGATTCCCCATATGAAATACCTTTCACAAGCATAGTCTCCTGTGAGACTAGAATGAAGCTAGAAATCACATCAAAATCCCTAGAAGTGCCTCCTTGAAATAGCATCCTGCTTGAAGTGAATGTTTACTGTGCATAAAAAACTGCAAAATATAAAATTTTACTTTTAAGCTGCATGGTTTAATCAGTGGAAGTATGACTTCAATTGGTGCCTTATCTGGAGCGTGTTTGGTACTTAAGTCAGGGCACTGTGTTTTTAAGCAGAGAAATTCAAGAGTGTCCTTTCTTTAGGAGACTTCTTAAAGATGTATAAAGTGTGGCAGATGGAGAAACTTGCTGAATCTTGGATAAATTACTGAGACATTGTATAGTTGCTGTAAATATTGTAGGAACTCCTGACAAAGGAGATTTAAAATAACATCTACACAGAAGGGATGCAAAGTGCTTGTAAGCCTCCAACTTGTAAGAAGGAATGCATATCTATCTGCCTACGGTTTTGGGTCCTTAGACCACAGCCCTCTAAGAAGAGCCACAGGTCTAGCCACATAGCATCAGTTTCTAGAGGAAGGCCCTACAGTGTTTTATTATGCACAACATTATTTGCTGATGGTTCTGATGCATCTAAGCCATTTCCTAGGTATTTTAAGTACCATGCCAGAATTACTTGCTTCTGAGGGAAAATCAGACTCTAGCCTAACTTTTGTAACCGCAGGTGACAGGGATGGTTCAGTTTTCCTGCAGTTAAGTCCTCTGTTTCTTTTGTTTGTACATATCAAATTTGTGACATACACCGAGTACCAGAGTCTCACTAGTATTCTGAATCCACAATTAGGACAGGCTTTTTTTAAGATCTCTGTGCCCTGCAATAGAGGACATAGAGTTAGTTATTATCTCAATTATTAGTTAATTATTTTATTATTATCTTTAGATGCTCTGATGATTTTGACATGCCAGCTTTTTGCTTGCAATTTCTGGTTGTGAGTACAAGTTGTCATATGTAAAGACTCTGCAGAGCAGCTCCTTATTCTGCATGGTTCTGTACAGCTTTCACTCAGGCAAACCCTCAGACATGGCAGGATCAAGCCTCCTGTTCTGAGGATGCTGATGATTCCAGCTGAAGTCTTTCATCAAAACTTCAGAGTTCAGCATAAACACAACTGATGCAGTTGATGTCAGTCCCCTGCACTAAATTAATACTCTTCTCTTCTGACTCCAGAAGAGGTGGCCTCCAGTGCAAATACTTTCCAACTTTTTCTCCTACATATTTGCTCATTTTTGTGTGTGCATACACTTTTAAAGGAAAAACTTGCTTATATGCAAAGAAATTATGTTGCTGCTTTTCTTTTGTTCCCTGACTTTTCCCTTTAAATTGCCTCACAGCAGCTCTTTTTCATTCAGGTGTGTTTATCAATTTTTAACAATTTCTAATTACCATATTCATTTCTAAACTTTGCACATGTAATGTCACTAGTAGGAAACATTAGATTTACTGCATTGCTTCTAGCCTACCTGAAAAAAGTGGGGTTGAAAAGGGTAGTATTTACAGACATGTATCACTTTGAGTCAACAATAATCCAAACCAAGTTGTTAACACACTGCTCTCTTAGTAATCTGAAGAAATCTTAAACTAGTTCTCATGTTGTTGCTTTCAGCCTATTGTTCTGTTAAAGGTCTTTCCTGGGAAGGGTTAGTATGAAATACGTGAAGGGGCATATTCTTAATTTTCACTATATTCTTAGTATCTCATCCACATTCTGCCCTCACAGTTATAAAAAGCACTATCTGGAGTAGTAGAAGTAAAGAAATGATCTGAGGTTGTGGAAAACTTGGCTTGCACGTACTTTTTCTTTCAAACTCTCCTTTAATTTTAAAGAGGTCAAACCAACTGGAACAATAATTAGCAGAACAAACACTGTTGTCCTCAAAGGAGACCTTGTCTGCCAAACTACTGACTCAAGAGGATGGTTACAGCTGAGTTACAGCCCAGGCCTCCTTCCTGCTCTGGAAAACACAGCTGACTTAGATTGGAAAATGCTGACAGACCCTGAACTCTATCTGTGCGGGTAGGTGTCATGCTGTACTAAAGCACACCTCAGTCAAGCACATAAAAACAAGATTTAATTCAGAATCTGGAGCTTAACTCTGCATCATCAGTCTGCCTTCTCTGTATTAATCACACCAAAATACATACTGTCTGCAACAGTTAATGCTCCAGAGCCTGTTTGACAACTGAATGCAGCTGAAAGCCCTTAATTCATGGTTTGTTTTTTTGTTTGTTTGTTTTTAACACATGACAGCTAGCACAGCAAAGCTAGATGCAAAGAGCCTGCCTGTCCTCCAATGAAGTTTGCCCAAAACAGAAAACCAATTTGGAAGAGCAAGCTCTACTCAAGAGCTTGTTAAACAGAGAATTTGAGTGGATTGACAATTATTTGAGGCTGTTGTCTATTTAAAAAAAAAAAAAAAAGTGTTTAGGAAACATTGTTTTTCAATAAACAAGGAAATTGGAAATACTATACAGACTGTAATGAATGGGTCTTCAACTATGTCAGAATTAGTAAAATTCATCCCTGTTGTGTAATGCCTAATATTTTACAAAATAGTCAAATCCCTGGATCCTGCCGGGTGAGAGACCAGTTGTGCAGAGCGCTGCAGCCCTGCCAGTTTTGGTGGAGGCAGGGCTCTGAGTCTGGTCCTACTGCAGTCATGGAAAGGGGGGTTGGTAGGTGGGAAAGCATACAGCGATTGTAGGCTGGAGGTTCAAACCTGACCACAAAGCCAGGCAGCAAATGCAGGTGTGGGCCCCATGCCAATCCTCCAGTGGGCCTCCAGCTGCCTCCATCCCGACTGTTATGCACAAGGTCACTTAGAAATTGCGGAGTTGTTAACGCTGTGGCTGCTGACAGCGCAGTTCTGCTCTGTCCTCATGTACTGCTCTCATGTAGGCAATGCTTGTCGTGTGCCTCAGATTTTGCTAAGATTGCAGGGCTTTGGGTCTCAGCCTCCAGCATTCATCCATCAGTAGCTCAGTATTGCTGCAGGCGTCCTGAGGGGTGGGCTGGGGGCGATGCTGTGGGTCACACAGGGTGGCGAGCAGGGAATTTAGGAAGGGTCAGCCGGGGAAAGAGAGAAACAAGCTGAATACACAGCTGGAGAGAGCATTTGTCTGGTTTGGACACTTGTAGCTGATTTTTGTGGTTCCTCTGGCAAGTGCAGAACCACTTTGGACAGTGAGAAAGCACAGGGGTGCTCTGCCACAGCGTTTCCGTAAAAAAGGAGGGAAAAGAAGGTCTGGTGGTTCATTGTGGCAGGGATGTTTTCTCAGCTGCGCAGCACAATTGGGGCCATCAAAGCAGTGTAGCCAGCCTGACCTTCAGGTGCTCCTGGGGACTTGCACACTCTAAGTATTAATGCCCATAATGGCGTTTTCTGCAGATCTGAGCCTTGTCATTGCTAAATGGCATTGTTCTTCCAACCTGCTCTCTCCAAAACCATTTGCTGTCTCCTCTTCCCTGGCCCTTTGTACTGTAAAAGGTGCTAACTCCGTTGTCAAGTGGTAAATCCATGACTGATGGTAAGAACAGCAGTTGTCTCACTGTGAGCAGAGCTGTTGTTAGTCATAACCTGCATCATGTTGTGTCAGCTTAAGCCAAAATGTCCTTTGTTTCCCTTACAGTTAGTTCCCCTACAGCTGAATTCAAAGGGCAAGAAGCCCCTCGCCCTGTCTTTGGAGGTCTTTGTGTTTCACCTAATGCTGAATCATGACACTGATATTTAGGCTGAAACACTGCAGCCTGCAGAAGGGAAGTGATCTCTGAGGGCTGCTGTCAGGTGGGACACCCAGCTAGATGGACCTGAGGTGCGAATAGTGGTCAGCTCTTCTTCAGCAATGCTTCCCCTGTTAAGTGTGGCTGTAATGGTCCCATCTGTACACTGTAGGACCATGCATTGGATGAAAAAACTAAAAATTTATGCTAAAATTTCTGATACTATCTGTCTTTTGACCTTTTGTGGTATCTGCTACCTCATTTGTCTTTCAGTGCTAACAGAAATGTGAGTAAGGAAGCAAAAGAAAACCTGAGAGCTCAAAAAATTGAGCACTGATTCAGATGAGGCTAACAAACCCAGTTTTTCTTGTGGACATGTTCCTTATCACTTCTTTACCCACTGAGGTAAGTCAAAACTTTTCAAACTGGGAAAATATTTTTGTCTGTTGAACTCAAGCCATGATTCAATTAACTGGATTGAGAGAGAGATGCAATTGAGTAATACGTGCACCTGGCAGTGTGTGCAGAATACTAATAGTCTGGGTTATGTTCTACAAACTCTTGATCAGCAGCAGCTGGAGCAAATTTTTTGACTTTGATGAGTAGGGGAAAAGAAGAAATCTATTTCAGTGCTGGGACAGAAGTATATTTACATTACAAACACAACGATTGCTAAGCATTACTGAAATTCAGCTGCCAGAATAAAGGCAGTGGCATTCATCTAGTTTCATTTCCAATTATAAGAGATCCTGTTGTTTTTCTCCAAAATAAAAGCCTTGCAAACCTAGCTTAATTACAGAACTACACAGGCTGCTACCCGTCTTGTCTGGCTATGGATATGGTCGTCTGTCATCCCAAGTATTTTTGAGCTCAACAGCTTTGGGGAGGGGAGAGGCTGTCTTTGGTCCTGTGACTATTGTAAAACAACTTGTATTTCATAGTTGAGCGTAGAAACAGGCAGGCTGGTGCTGCAAGGGATAGATATCCATAGTAAAACAAGAACATCCCTCTTCCATTTGTTCATGATGGGAGTTGAATCTTTGGCAAGTGGCTCCTCTTACTAGAGTAAACGGTGATGTTTGTTAAGTGCTTCCAAACCGGAGCTTTGTGAATTTGCGATGCACCTACCTGGGGTCTGATCCAATTGTCACTGAAGTGAAGTCAGTGGGAGTCTTTCTACTAACTTCAGTGCAACAAAGAAAGTCTCCTGCTGTATCGTTTGTACAAGCAGGAATCAGAAGGGAGATAGTATAATTTACTGGCAGTTGGGGAATTTCTTACAGAGACAGCATTGCAGGGAAGGCTACAGAGGTTTCAGGACATCAGTGACCTACTGCAGCAATTCAGTCTGGTTAATACATTGCCTGCAGCTCCCATTTCAACACAGGTGACTCAGTAATAAACGTTATTCAAGGAAATTTGATGGGAACAGGTATTTTAAAAAATAAATTGTGTTGGAACAAATCCTGCTGTCGGCAACATAAGTGATTTTACCGAAAGAACAGGGTGGAGTGAATCTTTCTTTTAAAGTTCTGTTCCAGAAAGGTTGCTGAGGTTCTCCCTTTCCTTCCACACTGAGGAGCGAGATTCCCAAACCCTGCCCAAGACCCCAGTCCTCTGATCTGCCTGCTGAGGTTTGGGGAAACAAAGCAAACATTGCAATGGGCACAATGTCTTAATTCTCCTGGACAAGGCCTAAATATTCTCTCCTCAGTTCATAGCAGGAGTGAAATATTTCAGTTATGACATAAAGCTTCTCATGTTTCTTGAGCAGAGCAATGCATGGATTTGATTTGACTCATTAATAAACTTCTGTATGCAATGGGACTGTTATTTCTTCAGGCTTTTGCTACTATACAATGAAGTACATGATTAAAACCAGCAAGTGTCAGCTCAGAATCAATCAGATTTGTGTAGGTCCTTTCAAATACAAGTTACTTTAGAGCTGTTTTCAATTGGAGTTGCCACTTGCTGAACATTTGGAGGGTATTGGTTGTTAGAAATCTCAAGAAAAATTAATTCTATTCAGGCCTAGTGCAAGCAAATTTTATTGTGCATGCAGCTGTTCAAGATTAAGTAATTATTTGATGAACCTTTGGAGGCAATGAATTTTAGATGAAGCATGTACACATTTTTATTATGCATACATTTTTCTTGATCAGTTTTCTCTTCATTTGGTCACTCATTTATGTGGAAGCAATGAGCAAAATCTGCATATTTCACTCTTTAGGAAGAAAATTTCCATTTACATAACCTTAGTGCTTTCAGCCTACACATCCTTTGGTGCGTTTTCGAAACCCACTGATCTATTACACTCCACATGACAACTTCAGTAAGTAGGTCATCTCAAAAAGACCAAGATTAGACCCTCAGCTGGGCTTGACTAGACTCTTGTCTTTTGAGCTCTTTTTGAGATCACCTAGAGCCATTTCACTTTCAGCTGAGCAGTGATTGCTTGTAGGGGATCATGACCCAGATCTCATCAGGAGCATGTTTTTTGTTGTTTAGAGAAGGTGACAAATCCAAAGTTAAAGTTTCCTCTCTACTTTGTTCTTTGCAGGTAGCTAAAAGTTCTTTCTGTTAAAACTGATTTCTGAAAAACACTGAAAAAGACAAAGGGGAGAAAATCAATTTTGAAATGATAAGCTAAAGGGTATGTTTTTGAGAAGAGGAGCAAGATGGTTGTTTTTAGGCCTTTGAAATATTTCACAGTCTGTATTACCTAGAGTAGATGCATGTAGCATTGGTCCAACCTTAGCAAAGCCAGCAGAAGCAGTAGCTTTGGGCTTCAGGGTTCTGACCAGATCCATTTTTAAGGAAGGACCATGATTTTGGCTCCAAATCATGTAGAATGAGTTTTCCTGCTACCCTGAGCATTCAGCTGTCCCCCTGGTTAGCCCAGTGATTTCCTCTGGGGCACTACATTCTGAGACTGTTCCATCAAAGGCTGAAGGAGTAACTCTCAGGTCATTATTATCAGATCCATGCACTTACAGGACCATCCAGCAAGACAGACTTGAACCAAATGTGGCATGGACGCACAATTTCATCTCTACTGAATTAGCCAAAATATAAGATCAGGAGTGCAAGTTTATTTTCTGGTAGCTGAAGAGAGTTTTGGACCTTGGAGAATGCTGAAGTGCTGCAGACAGACGGTACGTGATCCAGCATAAAGCCTGCCAGCGAAAAGTTAACCTGTCAACATTTATTTTTTTTTAACAAATCCAAACCAGTGGAGCAAATTTATACTGGATCAGTGCTTTGTGTCTCACAGCTGCAGTAGTTTTGATCTAAGTTGGATTTATTATATCACTGAACCATGATGCAAGTGCACAGAAGATGTGAATACAGCTCCGGGAGCTGTATTTCTGTCAGGAAAACACACCCATTCAGATACCTGAAGCTGTTTGTCACAGGCTTCGTTGCTTCTGAGTCTGTCTGAGAGCATTTTTCCATGATTGCCCTTCCTTCAAGCTCAGCTTCCACAGCACAGTGCCATGCCATGGTACACAGAAATGTTAGCACTCTCTATAAAGAGAGTTATATAGCAAGAACGAATAGTATATCCATGTAGATATACATATATAAAAGAACTCTGCTGGTTTCTTCCACAAGAGCCCCCATGGTGCCAGCAGCATCTAGCTGTTGGGTTATCCTGGCTGTCCTTCCAAGGGGATATTATTCTCTTTCCTGCGTCCTCTAATGGTTGCTGTCTCTTGCAGGTGCAAGAATAAACTGAGGTATTCAGCTGTAGTGTAAAAAAATATTCTCACCCTCCCAATGCCATGTCTCAGCATGCACACACTGTGACAGCCCAGAGGTGCTACCAGGAGGAAAGTAGATGAGTAATTTGCCTGCATAAACTCTGTTTTGCACGGGAATGTTGGACTAGATGGAGTACAGAAAGGTGTGGTGTTGTGGATTTGGGGGGGGTGCTGCTTCCTGCTCAAGATACCTCAGGCAGAACCGCTTGCCTCCTTGCGGGAGATGCCTACACTGAAGTTCATTTGATCAGGTCCAGTTTGGTTTCCTGTATGCTTTTAAGGGGAGAGGACTGTGGAGTTTGCTGCTTGTTGCATCTGTTGCCTGTGTGTGTATGAAAACCCCAGGTCTTGATTATAGATGGGGTGTTGCAGCAAGCTTTCATTTGGTGAGTAGTCCTTGCATTAATAAGTAAAACCTCCAGTGTCTTTACTTTGCCCTGCACCATGCTAAAGCAATTTCATAAGCCTCAATCAGATGCACACTGGTGAAAATCCTGTATGTTGGGGAGACCCATCCAAGCCTGTTGGGATCTGCATGGTGAGTCAGTGTTAGGACCTCAGCCAACTTGCTGTCAAACTCAATCTGGAGTAGAAGCAGTTAACGTGCATTGAAGACTCCTAATGTATATATCTGATTTAATACACCAGGAAGTATGATGGACCACTATCATACAGCACTTTTTTGGATTGTGTTTTTATTTTCGACAGCTCAGTTATGTGCCAGTTGACTATGTCAGTTGGACTTGATCTGAAATTAGTGGAAGGACTGAACCCCTTGACTCTGTGAGATTTGGAGGAAACCCATAATGACTGGCAGTGCCTTGAAATGGCCCAGATGTTGTCTCATTGCTAAAATCACATTAGAGAATTTCTTCTATGTCACATATAAAGCAGTTGGTCACACACATCCTGGAGGGTTTATCCTTCAGGATTTATTTTTCTAGCTTTTGCCTATGGTTCTCTTTTTAACAATGTAAAAAAAAAAAAAAACCTACAGGTTAAAGTTATAAAGCAGAAATATCCTTCCTTGTTCTTGAAATCCCTAGAGGATCTGCTTGGCTGTGTCTCTTCTGGTTTAGGGTGTAACAGGTTAAATCAGTTAGCATGATGTTTTTTTTGTTTTGCAGCTGAAATTTGGAAATGTTTTTTTCTCCTTTTTCTCTCTTTCCCTCCTCTTCTCTGTTATTCTTCATTCTTTGTCTTTAGAGTTACAGTAATTAAAACCAGGCGACAGCATTTGTCATCCTCCATCTTTCTCCGGAGTTTAATAGCCAGTGACCATTTCCCTGCTGCACGTATCCCACTGCTTGCTTTACCACATTAAATTCTTCCTGTGCTTGTGAGTAAACATAATAAAATGCTAGTGTGTATATCCTGATACTAAGTGGTGTCTCAGCTCCCCCGGAACGTGGTTTGCCACATTGCAGATAGATAGAATTGCCGATTTTCAACCCTCTAATCCGGGCTTGGTGGAGGCAGCAGGTGTGAGCACACCAGCACCATCTGCCCACTCAGCAGCCAGGCACTTCTGAGCCAGCTGCAGAGTACTGTGCCTGCTGCAAACCAGGCTGAGGACAGGATAGTGCGCGGGGGACAACACACCATCCCCACTGCCCATGGGGCAGCTCAGCAGCTTCCACTGAGTCTTCCGATCTTCTGAAAAATTTCTTTTCATTAGCAGATGGTTCTTGCTGAGGGAACATGTCTGTGCCCAAAAGCAATCTGCAAGAGGCTAAGACTTTTTAGTGATGGAGTGAGAGGTCTCTGTTACCTGAAACACCGTTTGTGGCATGCTTGTGAACATGTTCCAGGACTCTTTACACACCAGGGTGCAGATTCACTACATATTCATGATTTCTACCTGTTCTTGTTTAGGCACTAACTTATCAAAGACAAACAGGTGTCTGAAATATCAATCTGAGCATTAGATAGGCTTCTCCTTTTCTCCCTTTCCAGTGTTTAAAGAGGTCTTGTCTCAAGCTGGCAGATTCAAATCTTTGATCAATGCTTCTCCTGACTCCCCAACCCCTGTACAAGGAAGGTATGGAAGAAGGTAACTGTGGGCTTTCCCCAGATCCATGCCAGAGACAGGGCCCTCTGAGAAATCAGGACTTCAGAAACTGCTCATTTGTGTTCAGATAAGTGTGTTTTCTAGCTGAAATTCTCTGGAAGGGAGGAAATCGCAAGGTTATTTGTTTTCTTTAGCATTTATAGGCAACTTGGCTTGTGGCCTTACACATTAACCAGAGTTGGCTTCTTCACAAAAATGATAGCATGTGCTCTGACTTCCATTTCAAATCTGATTTTACTGGTGAAATTCAGTTCTAAAGGCATTCTTCATGATGAAATCATATTTGCAAAGTCAGATGGGCAAATAGGAGCCCCAAGTTACCAGCATTCAAAGGCAACTAAAACCCCTCAGCAAATACTCGTAAATTGATGCTACTTCCTCCTGGCATAGCACGTGTTAGTACAAAGTGACTTGGATAGCACAAGGAAGGTAATGAAAGAAAAAGGTGTAAGACATCGCCAGCTCAGAATCAGTTTCTGAGGTTTCCGAGCTTAAAGACGAGAATAAACTATTTTTGGTGAGGACTCTGCAAATCATTTTTAAAGGTCTTAAGTACATGTGGGAGGGGAGAGAGGCTGTGGACGCCTGTGTGCAAGGTAACAAACAGCTCAGATCAAGTGGTTAGCAATTAGGCAAGGCCATTAGCTCTTTTGCAGCTTCCAAATCAAAGTGAGTCCTCACAGGTCCTCTCCAGGAAGCCATTGCGATGGCTGTGGATGGGAGCTCAGTCCCCTTGGTCTTTAACGTGATCCACATGCTGGCTCTTTGGCACATCTAGCTCCGGCTCCATCTGTCAGGGTGGCATCCTGCCCTCGCCCTAAGCACAGCGTGCCAGGGTAACTCTGACAACAAAGCACAGGCTGAGAAACAGGGACCAGCAGATAAGAGCAAGTGAGCAGTCAGTTTCTAGCCACAGAAATCAAATTTCCTGACACAGATAGGGAAAACTGGGAGAGCTGCAGATCCCGGGAGGCCCTGTTAGGCACCTTGAATGACATTGTTTCTTCAGTGTGGAAGTGTGGAAACTCACGCATACAGAACCATCCCTGATCCATCAGGTTTTGCGGGGGCTTGTTCCACCTCGAACAGGGAGTAACACAAAATGGATGCTGGCCCAGAAGCTGCATCTCTGTTGCGGACTTCAGAAGTGCTTTTCAGCTGTGTCTCCAGGGCAAGGCGGAGCCCTGCCACACACAGTTATCTTGCACACTCTGCTTTCAGAATGAGCGAAATACTTTAGTGTGGGCTGGAAAGGAGTTGTGACACTGAGATGGTCAGCAGAGTATGAGCTGCGCTGAGCAGTTGCTCTGCAGCATAAAGGTGGCTCTGCTATCCCTTATTCCTGTCCAGTCAAATGCCGGAGTGTGCCACATCTGATGTGTGGGTGGAGAGTGGGCTAGCTTTACCCAGCCAGGATTTCCATCATCGGCAGACCCTTTATCCTTTGGTGAATGAAGACACCATAAACAGGCACTTTTTAATGGTGTTATAAAGTTCTGTGTGCTCAAGGATAATTACCCATTTGTCAGGCAGGGATGAGCAGAGGATACTCCATAAGAACCTGCTATAAAATAAAAGCCCTCTCTGTAATGCAGCGGTTTCAATCCAAGGGCTTTTTAGCCCTGTTACACTATATAACAGAATACCAACAAGAAACACAGGCCAGTCTAATACATGCTACAGTAGTTTCATTGTAATTTAGTTTTCTATTAACAACTTGTAAGAAAAAATTATATTGTTCAAAACTAAGGATATGGGAAGTGGAGAAGAGATGTCTCTGATTCCTTGCACTTTAGTATTGAACACTTAAAAAAAGGACTGCTTACTTTTGTTTGTTTAAACTGTATTTTATATTAATTAGACTCTACCTCGTCAGTTCATACTGATGTCTGTTGTTCTGTGGATTTAAGTAAATGTGTGTTATAAACTGTTCCTCATACATAGGGCAACAGTATCAGTATGGTACCAAAGGAGCTAAGGGGCTTTGCTAAATCAATACCTCACTGACTTTACTGAAGTAGGATGTGATCCCTAACAGGACCTTTGACAGTACATCTAAAGCTAGTGTTTGTATTGCAGTTACCAGTAAATGAAAACAGCAGATTGTTTATCAAACACACCTTCAGAAGTAAGAGGAGGTTTGCCTGGATATGTACAATGATGAGAAGAAAGGGTCCAGACTGTCCAAAGCTGAGCTGTACTCATTTTTTCTTGGTCTCCAACAGCCATAATTAATGACAATTTTGTTGCTTGTCCCTCTTTCATATGCAAGGAAAAGCATATGAATAGATGGAGGGATTTTTTTTTATTTTCAGGCGTTGCAAATTGAGGGGTAGGGAAGGAGAAGAAAATGTTGTTTTTAGGAACAAGGGTCATAAAAACTAAAACTGAAAAGAATAGCTGAAATCAGAACAAAAACATTTTAGCTTTTGGCATTTTGTTAAAAGAAAAAAACTTTTGATGAAAAATCATTTTGCCTCAGAAAACAAAATATCACAGTGAAATGTTTTGACTCCTTTTTGTGGCTCTTTTAATGAAGTTAAATAAAGTCCAAAAAGTTGTACAAAATACTGCAGCTTCTCCATGCCAGTATTTCTTTTTCTGCTGTGCTCCAAAAGCAAAGCAAAAGAAATCATCTGTCTTTCCTTTGCGGTTTTCCAGCTTGGGACCAAAGCACATGCCTTAGGTTTGTCTCAGTTACCTAGTCTGGGGTTAGCTGCTGCTGTATAGTCCTGGCACTGAATTCATCATACAATTGATGATATACTAATACAACTAGTACAACTTTGAGGTTTGAGGCAGTACTGGCTGGCTGTATGCATGTTATTTACAGAAATGCAGCTTTTCAAGCCAACACACTCCAGTGTACTCATCAACTACCTGTGCAGCTGTAGTAGGGTAAGGCCATGTTTGCAGGGACTTCTGCGGCAGAAGTTTCAAGAGAGAGACACATTAAACATTTTGCTGTATAAGATTCAAAACCTCTAATTTCTTAGTAACAAAACTCTGCTTTTATCTATGAGGTGTGCAAGAAAGAAGATTTCAGAACAATAACTTTTATGGCATGTGCCAGTATTTGCATTTTAGCATAACGGGGGGTTTAAATTATTATTGTATCCTATTTTGTAAAGAGAGCAAGTGCACAGAAATTTGATTATATCGAACCTCTAACTGCATAAACACAATACTAGCCCCTGTGGACTAATTCCATTAACACCTGAACTATCCATCTTGAAGTTGCTCATGAATACAAACTGCCAGAGCTGCTGGCATTGCTGGGTTTGCAAAACAACTTGTACATTTTTGTGTCAGATAATAAAAACCAGCTTTATTTGGAGAGATATTAAAATAAACAGATTTAATAATATATTTTAAAACTTCATTGTTACTCATATGTTGTTTCTCTCTGCTTGAATGCTATTCTTTATTACAGCTGTATATTACCTTCAAAATGCCTTTTGCTCTGAACATTGCAAGGTGCCGAATCTGTAAACATGATCTGTAGCACAGGCAGGTGGAGGATTTTAATTCTTACAGTAGAAGGGGCCATTTCAGTATTTTGCCTATCCAATCCGTGCTATGGCTTGCCAGTTTTTTAATTCTACTGATCTTTTAGATAACTCTTTTCTACCTAAATAAAGTATTACTGCTGAGGTTTGGGAGTCATTAGGGAAGATCTGCCCAATTAGCATGTTAATTAGGACCTACCCAATTCGGGGATAGGGAGGTGATAGTTTTATTAGCATTCTGTGAGATGAAAGAAAGATTAATGGCTGTGCATGCACCCCTTGAGGGGTATAGGAATAACACTTCTTCTTTGAGATATCTGCCTGTAAGAGGTGGTATTTGATATGGCTGGGTTTACTGAGGGAGTTGCCCACTGATTAGTTATGCCTGGAGCAGAGCAAAGTATAATCGAGTTTGTTTCTTGATGAGAAGGAAATGACAGTACAAAGCAAACACAACAGGGCAAGCACATCTGCTGTTATAAATACGTGAAATTCCATTGATAGATTGATATCAAATAAAGCTTTGGTCCCTTGAATTGGGCGAGTTTATCAGTGGGCTGGCAGGACTAGATTCACAGCTGTTAAACCCACCGTAGGTGTATGTAGGTGGCTAGATGCCTCGCTGCTACGAATGGAAAAGGTCGGTTTATATCTCTCCTTACCACTTCCCATAGCATATTGGTATGCTCTTTGCCACTGTGGAATGGGTATGTGTTCCTAACTGACACAGTAAATTACTTAATTAGTGAAGAATTCACTTCTGCTGGACTCCCCCGTTCCTCTTGTCTACACAGAGGTGTCATGTTTCTCCCCCATCAGCCCTGCTCCTCATGTCTCCGGGCTGACCTCAGGAGCTGGTTGTGGTGCACTCCAGCACGGGTGAAGAGCCACCCTGCAGGGAGGGGTCTGCCCTCACCAGCGCTGGAGCAGAGGCAGAGCAGGGCCCTGCAGTCCCAAAAGTCAAATCCAGACCTCTGGACACCCCGTGTGTAGGTCTGTGGTAGTACCAAAAGAAGCAGGTCCTGTGCACTGGCAGTGCCTGATGGCTTGGTCAACAGACCCCTCATCGGCTCTCTGCAAGCAAGATTGTACCTGTCTTCCAGATTCTGTGCTTTCTCACTGCCACGTATTCCCATACAGCCATGGAGTTTGACCCGTCAATGTATTAAACAGGTTATGGCCAAAGCATTAAAATTCCAAAGGCCTAAAATAAAGTCAACTCAGGGAATAAGAATGAAATGTAGGCAGAAATCTATTCAAATGGAGAAAGGAATAATAATAATAAGCAAAAAAGATGCCTGGGCAACACTATCCAAGACAAACATATAATCTTTCTTATAACTTCATGATTGCTGTCCCCTCCCACAGCATTTCGCCTGAAACTAATGAATTCTGCTGCAAGAGAAAACACTATATGTTCATAAAATGCTGAAGAAAAAAGCGAAGTATTGTCATCATTGATCTTTCCATCAAATTGTTAAATCATTTCTGTCTTGTGCTTGATTTAAGACTTGTCCTCTTTTGCTGTGGTTGATGAGCTGAGTTCTTGAAGTAGTCGATAGCAGGAGACTCTCCAGTTGCATTCTGCCAAGCCTTTTATTACTGCTTCTTGTGACAACACCTACAAACTCCCACAGTTTAGCGCTTCGCACACTGTTTGGTGCTGCATGCAGAGATAAAAGGGCTGAAAGCCCAGAAGGAAACAAGGAGATAATGTAAATTGATGTGAAAAAATAGTCTTTTTTCAGTCTATCTGACATGTTCTGTGCTACTCTTCCAAACTTGCAATGAAAATTCCTGGTATCATGATCCAGCCCATCGGTAAGGACTGTGAAAGACTGAAAGCCACAATGGGTATGAAGTAGTCACCTAATGAAGACAAGGAAGAAATGGTTCTAAGTCCTTTTAATGGCCTGAGTCCTCTGTGTAAACCTGATCTTATATGTGATACATGGTCACCTAAACAACCATCATTCTGCTTCTGAGACTTAAGCTGTAAAGACTATTTGTTCTGTACTTCTAGCTTAAACTTCTGGTTTAAGCAAAGCTATATGTGATGGTGTGCAATAACATCCATGAACCCATAAGGAAAATTACTTCCAAGAAGCTCATCCGGGCATTTTCAATCTGGACTGATGGTCAAGATAAATTTATATTATTTTGTTTAAATATGTACCACTAGTTGATTTTACTTATTTTTAAGTCAAAGAAGTTTGTTTTTAGAAGAGTCAGTTCTCTCACTGGAAGCAGATACCACGAAGCTGGGCTTCAGGAACCTTGAAGGATATGTCCCAGTTTGAATGACAATTGGTACCGTACAGATTTGCTCCTCTTTTCCACGTCCATCTGTGAAACCAACGCATTCCAAGATTCTCTGGTAAACACAACAGATGTCTGTCATTTTGTTGCAAAACTCCAGCACTAATTTATTCCAGGGCTCTCAAATATTCATGTACCCAAGGGAAACACCAGAATGTTGCTTTCCTTGCCTCTTCTGAGGTCTCTGTGTACAACAGCTGTTTTGATGCAGTTCTTTCTTAGATAAAAGTCATCCTTCCTTACTTCTTTCATTAAATTCTTGAGTAAATAGTATCATCTTCTCAAAATTTAGAGGGTTGTCAATGTGGTCTTGTCTATGAATGCATGGGAAATCGTGTTCCTGGCTTTGGGATTTGAGTAAATATTCCTTGTAAAGCAAAAGATACCTTCTTCCCTAGATTATCGCCAACAGCACGAAGACCAGAAAAGATCACTGTGGCCCTTATTAGTTTACCATAGCTTGATCTTGTTATAAATGTAGGACGCTCTTTAAACCTTTGTTCTACTGTTTTGTCTGGTGCTCACACACATCTCCATTCATACGTTACTCATGCAAATCTTAAAATTTATGTGATAGATTGCTGCAGTTCCAGGAAGATTTGCTAGAAATATTTTTATTATATTTCTCTGCATGTCAGTTGGCCCTGGATGCCTCCACCGTTAGATGACCATAAAGTACCACCTGATGTAGTAAAATCCTGATATGGGTTCCCATTGCACAAGCAGGGACCTTATGCTTTCAATGGTTTACTATGTTTTTATGATAGAGTTTTTCAATCTAGTAAAGCTGGGATGGGTTGCTTTATTCATAGACTTTTTTTTCTTCTGTAATGCTGTGTCATTCTTATCCATTTGAATGTGGATCTGGATTGTAAATTAAGCTCTTGGTGAATTTTACATTGGGATACAAGCAGCTTATTCATCTCACTGAGAATGCAGAAAACTGGGATACATATGTCTGTGCTCATGTGAGTTACAGCCAAACTGTTCCATAAAAAGCTACACACAGCAATAGCGATGTGTTTTTTAAAGTCACCCTGAGACAGAGTTTGCTGTTTGTCAAATGATAGCTTTTTGATACTAGTAAAAACTGCATAAATTATCTTTCAATACAGCCAGCAGTACCTGTGGGAGACCACAGTTCTGTATAAAACAATTGATTCTACTGATATAAGCAAATTAGGTTTTTGTGACACAGGGAGGAGTTTTCCTTTTAGTCTAAAATGCTCCCCATTGAGTACTCCCACCAGGTGTACTATGCTTTCTGAAGTCATTAATGTAGATCAAAGAATAATTAGGCTTTGGCAAGCATAAGGGGGTTTGATTAATCAGACTGAACAGCATCCTTTTATCTCATAATACCAACTGCCTGTTGATTCAGCATGGTATGATCAGGTTTTAAGAAAGTACTTTCACAGTTATTTTCCTCTTGCAAAAGAAGTATGACATTAAGGCCTAGCAGAATCCATCCTTTTGTTTTTCACCTTTCCCAAAACTGAAGACTAGGAACAAGCTTATATACCAAATAGCAGATCATGGGTGGAAATAGCAAAAGGCTGTCATGAATTTAAAGCTGGTATTTTCTCGTGGTTGACACATTGCTGGTCTCCAGGAGATAGCAGATTTTTTCTTGTCTTAGAACACAATAATAAGGTGATATTTTAGAGATTGACAGCTGGCTAGTGACACGTGCTGAACTGTAGTGGAGTCAACTGCACGAATCTAGCAAGTGCCAAATCTTTGCAGTTATGGGACAGAATCACCAAGACTTTCACAGTCCTTATGTCCCCATTCCCCATGGGAGGGCGTGAGGGGAGCTCTGTCTGGAGATGCTTCCATGTCCCCTTTCTTTGATTCTTGCTGTGGAATTTTCTCTGGCCATAATTTGCATAAACTTATGTGCACATTAAATACTTTGTGGCTGAAATGGCTTTTCATCCGTACTTTTTTCAGTATAACTTTCTATATTTCCTAACTTTTGATGCAAAAGAAATGTTAACTACCATCTTTTTCAGAGTTCAGGAAGATAGGGCAAACAAGGGGCAAAACTTTACCACTGCGGAATTTACTGGTGAACTCAGGATATTTTTAGTATGAAAGTATTGAACTCATTGCAAGGCTTCGTGCCTAGGGGTTGTGGTTTTTCTTTATGGATATCTCTGGCTGTGTGCAATAAAACATCACGCTTCAGGACTCTGCCTAATTATCACAGGAAACAAACAATTTTTTAAGCTCAGGCTCCAGTGCTCTGTGCTGAATAATGCTGTCTTCATAATGGCTGAAGAGGAAGGGTTCACTGCTACAGAAAACATAACAAAACGTAGATTAAGCATTGGTGTTATGCAGCAAATTCTAAAAGAAGGAGTGTATCAGCCACTGGTGTTTGTGTATCTTTTTGAACAGTAGTGTCATCAGAGAGGCAGAAGTTATTTTATAGTAGAATAGTTCCAAAACTGTTATGAGATACACCTGCGCATCAGAAAACTGCTTTCCCAGCAGTCTGCATCCTTGACTTTGTCTCACTGACTTCCTGAAGGAGGGAAATAGTCATAATTCACAGTAATAATACCTGGTCCAGTTTCTGAAAGAACAACAAAATGAACTGCAAGCACCTGGAGTCAGTTCCATTAGATGGCAACCCTATTCCGATATCTGAATTGAAAAAAGGATGGAAAATTGTTATTTACAGATTGCCTGGTTTTTATTCTGATGGCTCTCCTGGCTACATCTCTGTGCCTATCACTATACTCTATTACCCAATAATTAATCTAATGAGACTTACATATCACAACAAGGTCGTAGAAAACTTGCATTTGGCTGGGTCAGCCCACGAACTCCATATCTTTGCATGGGGTTCAGGTATCCAAAAACTTTAATGTTTCTTATATTAGGCGGGGTTGCTCCATAGTGCAATTGTCCTTGTGTGAGAACAAGTAAGACTCAGGCTGTTAGTTTTTTCAGGCAATGTGTCTTCCTCTGTATCTGTGAAACGTTAATACTATGACTAAATCAGCATCCAGTTCACTCGCTTGTGTTTTCCCATTATGTGGCCCATCTTAAATCTCTTTAAGAGGTAAGCTACCTTCATTTGAATTGTTGTTGAATTAAGCATATACATTTTTAGCCAAAGTTAAAATTGCTTCAGGAACATTCACTTAATAGGTGCAGTTTTTAGATACTGGATCTCAACATCTAATTCTTTGTGAATGGCAGAGACCGTACATCTCACCTTGCAGTTCATGTGTATGTTAATACGTATAGAAAGTAGGAACATAGCTACATCATTCCAAACTGCACAGTTTTTCTGTACCTTTGCAAATGTGCTTTGCATGGTGGCACACAGATGTAGAAAATGGATTGGATTCATTTCTTGAGAACAGAGTCCTGTGCCGTGAGAGACTGGTTCTTACTCTGTATGTGTCAGAGAACAGACCAGTACTTTCTTGTTCGCTTGCAGGAGTTTGATTTATTAATTGAAAGCTCTGTTTGCAATTCATAGCCCATTTTTCCAAAGATTCCCATACTCCATGCCAATTCCTTTGCCACAGCTTTGTAAAAAGGGCATGCCCTGCTACCTCTGCTTGCAGATGGCCTATCAATTCCTGGGATATAAATGTTTATTTCAGATGAAGCAGGGCAGAAAGTTAACACCAGGGCAATGGTGTTAACATGATCTTGTGCCTGTAGAGCAATAGTAAGACCGTCTAGCATAAAAATGATCAGGGTCTGGCATACAGAGACCTCATCTGGCTTAATCACCTAGCAAAACCCTAGAAAATTACTATCAACATTTT
Organism: Chauna torquata; assembly: GCA_013399475.1. NCBI lineage: Eukaryota > Metazoa > Chordata > Aves > Anseriformes > Anhimidae > Chauna > Chauna torquata. Next base: position 296,518 of record VXAL01018908.1, read on the forward strand.
AAAGTACATTGATTAGAACAGACAAGAGGAGAAGAATCAAAACAGGATTTTTTGAAATTGACTTTGCACTTTTTTGTTGAATAGGAGGATATAGACCTCCTTCAGGGAGAAGGCAGCTGCTTGGGTCGGTTCAGTTGTGCAGCCCCAGAGAAGGAAGGGAAGAACAGCTTTTGTTGTTAACGTTTAAGATGACTTTAATGGCCAGCATAACATTTGAGGGAGCGGATAGTATAACTAGGGGACATACAGGTTTTTTTTGACTGACCAGGACTCTGAGACTTGCTGCGCACACGCTGAAATGCGAGTGCTGCAGTGGAGGGGCTGTGAGCATGGAAGGAGGGGCAGAGGAGAAATACATCGCCTATTAGACCCTGTCCTAGTCCGTTCTTTAATATGTCCCGAAGGAGGTAATATCTATTAGCAAGGCCTATTTTCTGTCACCATTTTGACCCGGTCACTTCCAGTTTATTCTCTCCTTTCCCAGAAATGGCTCCCCCACAGACATTGAACAGGTTGTGAGCACATCTGCTGTGATTAATTCAGCCCTTGCTTTTTGTGTGCTTACCGCCTGACGTTTATGGTGAACTGGGCGTAGAAAAGTATAGCAACATTATGAATTCTTAACTTCTTCCCAGAAATTGTTCTCTGCTTTTCCCATCACGCTGCAATGTAACAGTGTGAAACACCAGTAACGTCACTGCTTCGCAAGAGCACGCTCCTGGCAGTAGCTGAAGGTGTCTAAGGTGTGCTGAGAACAACCCTGAGGAAATAATTGGATTGGGAGGCTCTAGGCTGCATCCCTCACCAGAAATGGAAGGAATGCTGGCATGGGGAATTAATAGAAGACTGGTAATGAATTATTTTAACTCCAGTAGTTAAAGAGGAAATAGCGCAGAAAGCTGCTCTGTGTTACATTGCATTTCCATATGAAATACATCTGGGCTTTCTCTGGTTGTTGGGGTGGAAAAAAATAGAGGATCATAAAATAAACTTTGCTATTTTATGGCAAGAATATGATTTTCAGCTTTACTGGAAATGCATTTTCCCCACTTTTTAGCACAATTGTAGATGCTATCGTTATTCTGGCAAACTCAATCACTGTTACAAGACCTCCAAGGTCAGCTGTTAGCAACTAGAAATGACAGAAGATCCTGGGGAAATGCGAGCCTTCAGGCAGAGCACCCAGAGAAACTGCAGGGTCAGGGCCTCAGCCTTGTTTCAATTACAGATTAATGGAATTTACTCGGACAAAAAATCTTCAGAGGATTTCTAAGGTTTGCAAAGTTTCTAGAGGGTTTTGTGGCTGGCTTCCATGGAAAAGGAGAGAATTTCCATGCAGCTGGAGCCCACAAGCTCAGGGAAGGTTGGAGTTTCCACCCAGGCAAAGACCAAGCTTGCAGTATGGTCAGATGGAAAAAAAATACCAGAAATCTTTGTAAAGGTAATAGTCTTCAACTGACCTCAGAAGAAAAACAGCCATATCATTGCTTTTCCTAAAAGGAGCATCACAACTGTTTAGTTCCCCACTGCTTCCCACTAGTCACAGCTTCCATGCAAGGCAAGTCAGCATCACAGCACACGTCCTTCTTCACAGCACTGGCTTCCTTCCAGCTCTTGGGGTTGTTTTTAGTTAAAATAAAAATGATTAAATGATCCATGCAAATGTGAAGATGCTTTGCATAGCGAATGACACCAAGTAATGTAGCTGGATGTGCACAGCAGTGCTTAGTGGATACATTTGCTAAGGAATTCAGCCCTGCTCTGCACAATGGGGCTCTGGGCTTTGCTTGGAGGAGACACCTGGCCATGTTCTCAATGAGGAGCAGAGCCACAGGCAAGAGTGGTGCTTTTTGAAATTTGTTTCACTTCTCCATAAAAGAAGCAGAATTTGTCTTCAGAGACTGGGCAAAGAGAGAAGGCAGACTCTTCTCTGTCTGCAATATGTTTACATTTTCTTCCAGGGTGACTGCTACCAGCAAAGCAGTGAGGTGCAGGATGAGGGGAATGTGGCCAGGCAGCAGATCTCTGCTGAGGACGTGCCTCCTGCCTGCGCCGCTGTCGGAGCTCCTTCCGGAGGTGCAAGGAAACAAAACAATACAGCAAGTAGGCAGCGTTTTCTTGGCAATATTTTGTTGTTTGTCTTCTTCACTTACATCCATATTTCACTGAGGAAACAACAATGTGTTTCTTTTCACCAAGTGGTGAAAGATACCTCTAATAAGGTAGGGAAAGTAATGCTTGTATTAACAAAGTGTGTGGAACAAAGTGCTTCCTTCTTCCGATTTGTTTCTAAATCGTATTCACACTAGCAGTTGCATCTATTTCCTGCACTTCTATCTGTGTGAGAGAAATCTGGGGAGAAATTACCTCAGTAATGTCTTTCTAATCTTCCTTGTTTACAGCACAGTTTTTGTTCAAAGTCATTATGACAGGCAGTGGAAGATTCTGAGTATGATGCAGTTATTGAATTTTAAATGAAAACTAAATTGGCTGTGGTAGAGGGGAAAAATATTTCATAACTCAGTAATTTTTCCTCGGGGTATAGTTGCTACATTTTATTAGAAATAAGCAATTTTCACTATGTCTCTAAAATGTATTGAGCAGATAAATGTGAGATATTAATCTAAGGAAAAAAGGCTTTTACAAGTATTTAACACCAAATGGTGGTTTAAAGTTTGCATGTTTTCCACATTTTTCTGGTGTGCTGGAGAAGCTATTCACTCATTTAACTGAAGTAAAACATGGCTTTCTGTATTGGTCAGAACTCTCCCTTGGGGTCAGCTAGATGGTATTTAATGGAGCCATTTGGAGGTTTTTCTGCTTGATTTGTGCATTTGGGAAGCGAGGAGCATTATCTGTATGTGAAAGATATTCAGGTGCCCATGTGGCTGCTGAAGGGGCAACGCTTGGCTCCTGCAGCAGTCCCTGCACATCTCCCACCTCTCCATCCCCATCAGCACGACAGAGAGGAGCCCCCCGAGGTTGTCTCCTGGCTGTTCTTCCATCAGGGGAGGGGTATGAGAAGATAAATGTTGGAATTAAATAGTTGCATCTTCACCCCCGTGTTGCAGGCAGTTCACAGGTATTAACCTCAGAGCACGACTCCGTTCGCTGCCAGGTCTCTGCAGGGAGCGGGCTCCTGCACAGCACAGCTCGGGGCTGCCCAGGCCCGGCCATGGGCACCTCCCCGGCAGGGCACCCGGAGGGCAGGCTGCCCTCGCGCTCCTTCATCCAGTCCTGTCTGAGAGCAGCACTGCTGCGAGGTTTTCTTTCATAGCTCTCATCCACCAAAATAGCGATGAGGAGCACAGCCGCTGTAAGCACTGGGGTTCCCGAGCAACCCCGCATAGCTATGTGTTCCTGCTGCCAGCCAGGTCACGTTCCTACGTGCCCCTGTTGATGTTTGCTCATTAGTGTTCCCTGCTTGTGTCTCCTATTTGTTTCGTGGCTGTAGATCACGTTGCAAATCTAAATGCACAGTGTGCAATGTAAGGAAAATGTGGCAAGCAGGCATGAAGCAGTTCAATTTGGGCAGAGCCTGTAGGCTTGCAACAGGATGCAATTATGGAGAAATCATGGTTTGCTTAAACTCAGATTGCTTTGCGCTTTGGAGAGTAAAATCTGCATAGGCACTAAGTGTAAAGTGAGTGTTAGAGACACTTTCACAAGAGCATGGATATAGGATTTTGTTAGATCCTTGCAGACTGCTGCCATTTTCAAAAACCTAATCTGTGGTTGGATTTTTCACACTTTTGCCAGGATGCAAAAATAGAAATTCAGGAGAGGTTTGCAAGCCAGCTCCCAGCAAACCTCACACTAAGTAAGCTAATTCAATTTATCAGTGCTTATCGAATGCTGGGATGAGAGACCATTTAGAACTGAATATGTTAATGTAAGTCTCTCTCCAGATTAATCACAAGCAGTTATATTTTTATGATTTAGCAGTATTGTTTATGGCTAACATTTACAGAAGATTACTAGTAGATTTTCAGTAAAAGCTTTTCATCTAAACCTCAGATTATAACAATTTTAGAGCTAATTGGACAAAATTTGAATTCTAAAGCTGACAAATATAGAGAGTTTTTCAAAACTCTATATTGCATGCTGACATAATGGCAGGTTAGACTTCCAGATGCATTGCTATATGATGAATGTATAGCTTGCTAAAAATAATGTTGTTGTTCATTGGTTGAAATATGTCACAGCTTGTAAGCAAATGAAAGGAGTTCCCCCCCCCCCAATTCAAATCGAATCAGTCATAAAAGCATTTTCTAATGAACAAGTCTGTTCATTTCAGAACAAATAGCAAAATCCCGCATAGCGTGTTTTTCCCTCTTCTGTTTGTTCACTCTGTAAATATGACAGTACCTTGGCATTGGTTGCTTGGCTTCTCACGTAGTCTGTGTGGGCTTCACAAACTGAAATGGGACAGAAATGTGTATTAAGAAAAACTAAGAAAACGTGATTGCAAAAACTTGGAGAAAAACTTATGGTTCACATGTAGTTTCTGAAAATAACACTTTTTCCTCCTTTCGTGCTGCCATGTGATACACAGGTACTGGTGTCCCTTGAAGGCTCCGGGCCCCTGATCATAAGTGATCAGATTATCTCAGCTATGTGAGTGGCTGGGGGGCAGCAAGGCCAAAGTAACCAACGGCTGGATTTACCCAGCCCCATGTACAGCATGAGTTCTAGAAAGAAAGAATCAGACCTCTAAAAGTATTTAACATCTGAAGTTGAGCTGCCTTTTTGCAGCTATGGGTTCATGAAAATTTAGAAAGTCTTGGGCTGGAAGTGGTTTGGCTCCCTCCCACCCCACTCAGCGGCAGGGTCCCAGGCAGGGCAGCAAGTGGGGCTGACTGGGGATGCTGTCACTAGCTCAGGTGACTGCACGGAGTTTTGCAGGGCTGGATGAAGCTGAGCTACTAACGTAAATCCTCATCCATTTTGTGTGACATGGAGGCCACATCACCCACGAGATGTTAGCAGGGAGCAGCAGGCACTGTCATACTCCCTAGAGCCAGCTGGTGCTCATGGGCTGAGCTGTGTGAAGTGCTGGGTGCAGGAGAGTTGTTTACCTTGCAATGAATCTAGGATTTGTGGGTTTAGGGGTGTGACCTACGAGCTACCTGAAAGGCAAGCTTGTAGTCATCACGTTAAAGTCATTTTCCAGCAATCTGTATCAGTCTTGAAAAAACTTCACAGTAAAAACATTGAAAAAGGTCAAAAATATCTAGTCTTGAGAAATACTATATCCTCTCTCTCTCCCAAAGTGGGATCTTACGGTCTTTAAATTTTGCTGTCAGATTTGCCATTAAAGTTCTTGAATACAAATACTGTTTCCATTAACTTAGCACAAAAACAAACACTTCAGGATTTTTCTACGTGTGTATGGGTGCATCATTACTCAGACAGTGCTATGTAAGACTATCCTTCATTTCATGATATTTTAATTAATTGTTTCCTGGTTTTCAGCGTTGTATTGGCAGCCACTCATTCAATCTTGGTTTTATATTTTGCACAAACCTTGCTGTAAATAGTCTTCCAATGCGTACACAAGAAATGTAAATGTTGTCCTAATTTCCAGCATCATTTAAATACCCACATAACAGTTATGCTTGTGAAAGCAAATTGAGTCTGTCACATCATCTTCTATGGAAGTCTAATTCTTGGTAACAAAAGATATCGCAGCTGACAGATGGAGCCACACACTACATAATTAAGTCTCCAGCGTGTGTCAACTGTAGCCTTTCAGACATAATTAGAGTCTGACCAGTTCAGCCATTTAGGTACTTAAAAAAAAAAAAAAATCCCTTAGGTGGATGTGGAGGTTTCTGTGAAAAATGAACTCCAAAATGCGTTAAACAGAATAAAATAGGATCGTGTTCATCGCCAGACCTTCCAGTGATAAAATTTGATACAACTCTTTAAATCCTCACTTTACCTCCTTTTCTTTTGCATTTATTATGTCCTGAGTGTAGCTAAGCATAAACTCTTCTCAGTAGGGAGGCTTATGGAGTCAGTGGATGGAAAATACATTTTCTTTAGAAAACTAGCTTCAGGAACCCCCAGCTGTGCAGGAGATACAATTGTGTTAGGTTTGTAATGGTGGATTGTAAAACTTAGGAAAAACTACAAAACAACAGAAAACTTCAAGGAAAGAAAAATTGCACTTAGTGGTGTGTTATGCATTCAGAATTAAAGCTGTAGCTGTGGTTGCTGCCACGCTCGGGGATTTCTGTGTTTAGGACTTTTCTTCCTAGAGTCCCAAAGATAAAAACAGAAGAGGTTTTTAGGTAATCTGTTCCACTGCTCTGCTGATGAATGGTAACGCACCTCACAGAATCACCGCTGAGCACGTGAGCTGTGCTGATCTGTAGGAATACCTGAGCAATACCAGATCTCAGTTTTTTCCTGTTAAGCCTGTATTTTTAATCTCCAAAGTTGATTCCAGTATTTCTAATATACACTCCTTTGTTTATTTTTTCTTCCTTCCTTGGAATACACATAACAGTTGCCTGAAAATCATTATAACAATGTACTGACAACAGCAAAAGCAGCTTTCAGAATACAGTTGTTTGTTCATGTTTCTCCTTGGTTTTTAGGTATACTTTGTTTTGTTAAGGAGAAGTTCCATGCTACGTTTATCACTCTACCTGGTAAGGAAGGATAATTCAGAAGTTTTAATTAAATCATTTTGAGAGACCCCCTTGACACAAAACCATATTCTGTAAATGTCTGCTATGAGAAGTGCACGGTAACGCAGCCGTCCTTGCTGAGCGTTCACATCGGATGTCCGTATTTCAGATTGGCCTTGGCGAGGAGGTGGAAGCAGGGGACACCAGGAGGGGCTGTGCGCAGGGCAGCACTCCCCACGTGCAGAGCTGCAACCGCTTCTTGTGCACTTTCACAAAGGGGAGACAAAGGGGCGATCGCAGTGTAGTTTTGAAATTTGAATTTTCAGCAAAGAGCACTGGTGTACCCCAAGGTAGAAAAATGCCTGTGGCTATGCTTGTGGGAAGAGCATAAATTACTGTCCCCAGTACGTTACCTCCTTTGTGCCGTTGCTAAAACTGGTTTTGTTCTTTAAACTGATTTGTGTTCATAATGATCCCAAAGCTCTTTAATCCCACAGCAGCTCATAACTGAGAGGCTGTGTCTGCTGGTAGTTCACATGAAGTCACCACCCTTTTTCATATGCTGTCTTCCCAGTGAGATGCACGCTGGACCACTACGAGCATTTCCATACGTATCACTGGTGCCTACCCCACGGCAGCACGTGGGCTTCTCAGGAAGCCACACACACAGCAACTTCCCTGTTTGTGAAGAAGGGTGATCTAGAAGGCGGCAAAACTAAATCCATCGTCTGCCTCACGGTTGATCATAGGGGGAGCCTATGGAATGACTAGTTCAGGCTGGGGAGTTACTTTCAGCAGTTTAAATTAGGATAGGAGGGCAGTTTGTCCACCTTTCTTGAGAAAAGTCTCCAGAAGGCATATAAACTTCTGTGGCAGATCTGCGGGAAGGAAGGAAAATAGGTCCCAGAACTTGGTTTTGCTCTATGGCTTGTATTGGATAGATTTGATTTTAAGAAATAAACCTTTCCCTGAAAAAATAATGAATCTGTCTAATTCTGGGAACTGTGCTTGATGGTGAATTTGCCCTCTACCCTGCGTCTTTCATGCCAGCCACCCCAATCTGGCATAGATTTACAGAATTGGTTTAAAGACTCAAGTTTCTCATCCCATTTCCATGCTCTCCCCCAACATAACCAAGTTACAATGCTTTCCTCAGGCAAAATGCATTATGGAGAATGCCATTACTGAATAAACCACATGTGGGGTCAGGCAGGAGAAATTTTTCCTTGCAGTCTTCTAAAGAATAGGAAAAGATGGCAAAAGAATCTTGATTTCATCTGTCAGACTACACCCTGCTCTTTTCCCCCTGGCCCATGCCTCGCAGATGTGCGCTGTGGTTTGAGCAATTGACGTCCTGGCACTGATGGGGCTGTGCTGCCAAGAGGGGCTGATTCAGGTCTCACACGCTGGTGCAAGGCAGGAGAAACCCCCCCAAGACAGGACCTCAGCACTGTGAATCCAACTAAAAGCCATAATAGTCGTGATACATCAGGTGCAAGACCTGGATAGAGCAAATGCTCTTACCTCACACACTGAATTTACAGTAATTAACAAAAGTAAATGCAATTGCAATATTTTATAGGCTGTTCTTCCTACGACTGTGGAGAATGGAAGTTAATGGAAATACACTTGATAATACTTGCCGGCTGAAGGGCTTACATTAGCTGATCTAGTTCCTCCAAATGCACACTTAGGTAATAATGCACTAGATGAATCAGGGAAGAATGAGATTTTTTTTGAGAAATAATAAACATGTTTCTCTCTCACTGGGCTCAGCTGGGATATTACTGCTGTTCACATAGCCAAGTGTTTTGTTGGGGAGATGAAGTGCTGCGTATAAACTTGTTCATTACCAGAAACCTGACAAACGCTGAGCTAATATCATGTCAACAATCAGCTGGGGATAATGCATTTCCTCTCCTTCTAATAGATTTTCTTCTTACGTATAATCATAAGCAATACTAAAAATTACAATGGGAAAAAAAGGCAGCAGCAGAACATCTGTTTTCTGTGGTATGCAGTTCTTTTGATTTGAAATATCAGGGACAGTGAGGATGAATATAATTTGTTTGGGGATTGTCTGCACACAGAAAGAAACTTGATAATCACTCAAGTGAGTAGCTGCTGCTTTGTTTGCTGCAGTTTTGCCTAGTGATCATTGCTCCGTTCAGTGAAATTATTATTTCCAAGGGTGAGGAGAGAAGGAAAGTTAAAGTGCCTCTGCTCCCCTATTGCAGAAGTGTTAGTAGCCACTTAGCAGCCACCTTGCATGCTCAAGGAGGTGTGTTTGTCAGATCTACAATATTCATTGACCAGTTAGTGGGTTTTGTTCTTTCTTCTTAGGGGAACGCAAACACGTTAATACAACTGGGAAGGTTTAACATCCAGACAAACTAGTCATCAGAAAAGGCTTAGTGCATCTTCAGCACAACATAGCACTTAATGGCACATGTAAAATTGTGTTTTATAAAGATTTTATAAGAATGGTCTAAATAATATTAATGATGTGTGAACATAGGTGGCTAGACTAGATTTGTGTTTCAGGCGATTGATTACATTTTACAAGCTGAAGTAGAGAACAGAGGTAATTAACAAAAATAATGAAAGCAGTACCTTGCCATAAATCACTGTTAAAAAGAGTAAATAATAGAAGACAAAGGGATTATGAGTCAAGTTCAGTCGTTATTCATCAATTTTAGAGCAGGAGGGTGGGTTTAATTAGTGAAATGGCATAGCACTTGTTTGGTGCTTTTCAAATAATCTTGATGCTCTTCTGTCAGGGGGAACAAACATCTGATTGAATGCAAATGACAGTGATTGCCTTCTCCACGTTTCTAATCAGTGCAGGAAATTTCATTTCACCCTCCTTTTAATGAAGCAAATGGAGCTATTAGTAAGCATGCTGGACTGGGGAATTTTGCAGTCCTGATTGCAGATGAGGGTAAGAGTCTCCCTAATCTGTGAAGGAAAAAGCAGCCACTTCTCCAGCAGTTTCAGTTTTCTCTGAATTGTTTAGTTCCAGTTTTTAATCTGCAATGCTTTGTGGATCAGAAAGCAAATCAGCCTCCACTGAGAAGACCTTTATCTATTAATTACTTTTTCCTTTCCTTATTCTAGGAGAAGATATTTCTCATGCTGAGCTACAGGAAGTTGATGTCGAAATGCAATAACAGCAGATGTTACTAGGATGCAATCACAAAACGGAGGCAAATGGGCTCTTTGTGACCAGCTCAGGTCAGAGTGCCAGCAACTTCTCCAGGTGATTTCTCTACATGTCTTGAGGAAGCAGCTCATCTTCAGCTGAGTTTACCCTTTCTCTCCATTCTGTTATATCCTGTGAGAGAAGTAGCCATATCGCTGCCTTGCAACTGACTTTTGCAGAGCAGAAATGCTTAACCTTCACAAAGCATAAGATCACAGCAGATGGCACATGCTTAAGAGACACCTCTAGTCTGCTCTGCCAGGGCTTGAATTCACCATGGCCCTTTTTCTCTATGTGAATTACTTAGTTCAGTCCTGACAGCAGTGAATTGTCCGGCATCCTGTCAAAGCCTAGGACTGACTCCGTGCTCTGTGTCCCTGGCTCTCAGAGCGATATCATGTTAGCTTGTCTTCTTTCTTTAAGCAGGGGATTCATCCTCAGTACATGCAGGAGGTAGGTATAAGATTCTTCCTCTGCCTGTGTTTTGCAGCTTGCATTTACACACAGTGCCCTTTGGACAGATCAGTGTTAACTAGGTATGAGAAGCCTCTGTTATATGAAAACCTTGCAATTCATCCTCTGCTGTGAGCTGTTGGCCATGAGCACCTGGACATCGTGCTGATAAGCATGGTATAACTGCTCAGACAGCAGAGCATTAACAGATGTTTCACCATTTAACACAGGCACAGCACTGTAACGTGATGGGCTCAGCCATCCCGATCAGGGATAGCTCTTTCCCAAACTAGGACATGCCACTGACTTCTAGTATCGTGACTCCCCTGCTGAATAACAAAGTTATAAGAAGTGATGTGAATTATCCCCCAGTGAATTCACCTTCACCTTCAGTGTTGTAAGAGAAACAAGGCACTATTTCCCCCTGAACCTTTAGAATATGTGTTGTGAAAAACGTGAAAAATGGTGAAAAAAAAAGAAATAACATGGCATATGCTTGCTCAACCCAGTGAGAATGGAAACACATATGCCTGAGTCAAAAATTAATAGCATGTATTTGGGGACTATGCCCCCCTCCCAGAAATGTGAAGCTTGGTAGGATGGAGACCCAGAGACCCCAGGGGAAACCACACACCACAGTGCAGATATGGATTTTCCCATAGATAAGCAAGTTTTTAAGCATCACATCTTAGCATTTTAACTGATACAAAAGCTGTTTCCTTGGAAGTTGTTTTTTATTCTAGTTATTCCTCTCAGGGCTGAGAGAATATGAACTGAAAGCATGACTGACTGGTGAGAGGGTTTTTTAGCCTGATCAGGTTGGCTGTGATTTTGACTGACTTTCCAGACTAAGGAATAAGCTAGTTGCTACTCATAGATGCATCTGATCTCTCATTGCCAAAAGGACATGCTGCCATTCTGATAAGGAAAAGTAATGCCAAGTTGTTTCTCTGTTCACAGAACACAAGTCCATTTTTTGCAAGCTGTTTGCCAGATTATGATATAAATCAATATAGCCCCTTTACTTACCCCCATTCGAGGGCCATTTCGTTTGCACTTAGCATTTGTATAGTCTATTCTAGTTTAGTCTGAGGTGACTGGGGGGCTTCTTTGCAGTGCTGAAGAATTGCTACAAGACATCATGAGAGAACACTCTTATTGCTGGGTAAAAAATCTGAAGCATATGCAGTGTGTTTTGTGGAGCATTAGGGCATCCTTTGACTGAAAAATACCATAATGAGAAATGGACTATTAACTATTATTCAAGATTACATATGCAAAGCTTGTGAGCCAAGTTTAATTAAATTCAATAAAGACATATGCAATAAAAATGAAAAATTAACAGCAGTGAAGGGTTCTGATCTGAATCTGTGAAGACTTTCTTCATCCCTATTGTATAGTTAGAAATAAAGAGTGCGTAATTTTGATTCTGACATATATAGAAAGACAAAGCTATATATTGCTTTGTTGCAAGTGGGTAAATTCTGTTTACTTGTGTTTGTCCTTGATTATACATTGCTTTCTCCCCTGTCTACAGACCTTCACAGAAACGTCTAGCCTACCAATTCACCTTCAGGTACTGACAAAGCGCTGTGTGCCACACAGAGAACACATCTAGTAAATATAAAAGGTCACAATGCAAGTCTAATGAACACTTACAGGAGATTTGCTAATCTGTACAAACAGTCGCTAGCAGCTAGCCAGTGTTCCAGCATGCTCCACACTGCAGGTCACAGAGCGAGTGCTAAATGATGCTGGTGGGATGCAATGCTGAACTAAGGCTGTTCGTTCAATACTCCAGGTTCTCTGTGCTGTTGTCACCTCTGGTGATGCTAGGATTAGAGTAACAGCATAGCTCCGTTGTGAAGAGGCTTGATATTTCCTCACACACCAGTAAAATTTATCAGGGAGAGTCTGAACAGGGTGAGTAGGGGATCTTTGCAGGCCTGGCTCATTTTGATTGGAATGGGCTGGGGAGCATTCATATGAAAAATTCTGCAGGCAAATCTGAGGAAAGCTGATCTCTAACTTGTAAGAAGTAGCTGGAGCCAAGCAGGGGGTGGTCAGCATGATTGCAGCAAGATAAGGAAGAGGATGCGAGGAAAGCAGCTGAAGGCTGTGTAAAGAGATTCTGTGCACTCCTTCTGGGAAAAATCTCCTTGGTTTAGGAGCTGCATCAGCTGATGGCAGTCATGTTTTAGCCCTTCATGTTGGAGTCCTCAATAAATTAGACATTAGACTTTCCAAACCTTTCTAGACCTAACTGCACCAGAAACTTTGCCTGGAAAAAAAAAAAAAAAAAATTACAATGGTTGAAATTAAAAAAAAAAAAAACAAAGAAGAAAAGAAAAGAGTAATTCCTATTATTACAGGAAGTTACATCAAACTCTGCACATCCCATAACTCTTCATGGCCCAAGACCCAAATACAAGGTTTAGCTTTTGAGCTTCCTCCATGTCCTAAATTGGCATGCCATACTCAAAAAGGAAAAAAAAAGGAAAATATGAAAAGTTATCTGTGCTTCTTAGATTCTCAACTTGGACAAAGATTTTTGTGAGCTCAGTTTTTCTTGCAAAGGGATGAGCACAGCTCCATTAGTGCTGCAGACAGCATCTGTCCTGCAACTCGCATAAACCAGCATAAACCTGGTGCAAACCCTGTATTGAGTGCTCTTGTTGGTAAAAACAGAAATGTGATGATGTCTGAACTGCATCAGACAGGTATGGCCAGTGTGACATTACAGCATCATAGCTCAGCAAACCAAAGCAGCTACTTTTGGTCTCCTGCCTGCTCTAGCTCATCACTAGGACTGATCAGAAACCAGCTGGCAGAAACTGTTCCTGTTATAAAATTCTGACTTATTGAAAGCAAAGCACATTATTAAAGTGCCTCAGTTTTGAAGAAGCAGGGCAAAGACTTTCAATTATGACTTCCTTGGAAAGTAGCACTCAAATTTTTTCCTTGAAATGAACATTTTCTTTGTTTTTATATTTGAACTTATGCAGTGTATATGTATAGTCCACAATGTATACAACTGACCAATTTCAATGACAGATTTTTTCTTGATTGAAACAACGTTTCAGTTGTCTGAAATATATCTCGAGTATTTTAACTTGTGGCAAATATATTTCTTTAAAAATCCTAGAGTAGAAGAAGAGAGAAAAACTGGTAGTTTCATGTAAAATAGAAAATCTGATTTCTGCTCAGCTTTACAGACAGCACTGCCCATGTATCTACAGCTTCAGGTCATAGCTCCATATAAGAAATACTCTTGCAATACTGGTGTTGTTGCATTCTTGTCTCTAAAGATCTGAAGGTCTGGATGCAGGTGCATTGAATACTTTGAGTTTCAGACTTAATGGATAAATGCATAATAAGAGTTTTCCTGGAAATGCGTGGATTTTTCAGTTTGTCGGGAGATTATTTTTGTTCCTTGTGTTCATCTCCCTATCTTTGTCTGTATCTAGGCTTGATGAATTAAGCAGAGCTACCTTTTAAAGATGCCATTGAAAATCAGGGGAGGGGAAAAAATCTTCAAATCTTCTGTGGGTGTGTGGAGGGAGGGGGAATTTCTAACAGGATTTAATGGAGCTGGGAGCTGGGTTATTTAAGACTAGCAGGAAGATCCTTTGTATTGACAATTCACTGTACGAGCCATAAACTCTTCACTCTGTGCATATAAAAGATGAAAAGACCAATTACTTATTGAGGCATTAAACACCCAGGGGACAAAGACTCCTGTCTGGCAATAGTAAACATATTGACTGAAACCTATTTGAATTTCAAATTGCCAAATGTCCCAATTTTTGAAAAGCTTCCTATGATAACCAAGGTCTGGAAAGTCAATTGAAACTTAATTCTCATGGATATCTCATGGGGAAAAAGTACATGAATCCGGACAGATTCAATTATTTAATTTTAATGAAAAAATAGATAGCTACTTTATAATTTCCTTACAGAGCAGTAGATGGGAATTCGGCTCCTTTTTCTAAGATGTTGTCCTAGGATAAATGACAATTGATGTCTGCCAAACACAGGTTGCCAAGATGTTTATGTCCAAGGATTTTCTGCTTCCTCTTGTCCCTAGATCTTTCTTTTCACTCCACCAGGGACTAGGTCTTTCTGATATGCCAGGCTAATGTTTTCTCTATGTCACAGACGGTGCAGATGCTATTTATAAAGCATTATACAGGGGGTCTGTTATGGGATGCTTTACGTCCAGACGTTGCAGAAGGACACATTTGCTGTCTCATCCATTGGAAAGACTCTCACAGAGCAAAACAGGCACAGGTCAGTGCTGCTGCTCTCAGTGGCACGCGGTAAGATATCCTGTGACTGCAGCGAGGACAAAGTGAGTCGTGAGAGCAATTGTGGAAAAAAAGCCTTTCCGATCTGCCCAGTGTCCTGCTTCTCTCTTTGGGATGGAATGACAAGTTTCTGTTTGGATTTTCTCTAGTTCCTTATGTTCTCACTTAATGATTTAGAAAAGGGGCTGTAAGGAAAATTCTGTTAATTTCACATTTTCTTGAAAACAAATAAAAATCCGCCCCCCCCCCCCAACTAGTGACTTAGTCAATACAACACCTTTGAACTAGGGAATTAGGTACGGCCATATGACTCTGAACATCTCCTTGGGGTGTTTGAAGTGCCCCTGCCATCAGCAGAGAAGCTCAGATGCTCTGGGAGTGATGTGAACCCTGTGTAACTTGCCTTGCACCAACTTGCACTACTCTCACCACATTCACTACTAAAAGAGTTCATCATGATTAACACCATTGGCAATGGAACATACCAATGGAATTAGTGATTTCCTCTGCATTGTACAGCATTGCCTGAAACTTTGCCTGGGAAACGATGGAACAATTAGTACAGTGTAATCATGGGTATTTACTGTTCAATTCATTTTCCTTTTGTTTTTACTGTAGTATCATATACAGAACAAAGATACACAGCAACAGCAGGGTTGTTACCAAAACCTCAGAGGAGTTTATCCTCCCCTTTGTATGCCCTGCACACGTAGAGAGAATATCCATAATCGTAAGAGTTGTCTGCATGTGTACTTTGGGGCAGAAGAGACACCTACTACTGTACAGCTGTCCTTGACCTTGGCATAATAAGACTTTTATCAGATAGAGTCAACAGAAATGCCACACAGTGCCTCTGGACAAGTAAAACTGATATTTGCTGTCGCTTTTGTTTTAATAGGTTGTTGTTAAATAAGAGAGGAAGAGTTGCTGCATATCAGATACATTCAGCTGATTGTGAAAGAGATTTCATCTCTCTGCCTTTGTCTCCAGTGGTTTCTGTTGGGATTCCCATCATGAAGTCATTTTTCTGTATTCCATTTTCTCTCTGTCTTGGTGTACAGTCATAAATGAAGGCATGCATTCATCACCACAGCAGCTTTAAATATCGAATGCTTGATGAATTTACTCTCAGCTGGCCGGAAGCAATACTGTGATTGCAGCATTTTATAATCATCAAGACTTGTTTCTCTAAGCTGAATAAATTTGCATGAGCAATGAGTTATTAGCAAAGTTGCTGGCAACTGGCATGTACAAGCAAATAGTGGGAGAACTGTTGCAGACTGTGCCTTCCTTGGGGAAACTCAACTTTGCAAAATGTTTTAAGTGGGTAGGTGAAGAATTGTATCTGGGGGCAAAGGTTTAAAATCGATGCAAGGAATGCAGTCCTCTGTGGTCACAGCTGGGCTCCTGAGAAGTCAGGCTCTATCTCTGGCCATACAGAGCATTCCCATGTTTCTATCAACACTTATCCACAGCCATGGTCTTACCTTGCAGTAAATCCAGCGCTAGGGTTTGAAATGCCTGTCAAAAATGCGAAGAGAAACATTGCTCTTGTATAAACTCAACCCATCGTTCAAGTGTGCTCAAGAATTCTTGACAAGTTAATTGTGTGCCAACAGATTGGGTATCAGCTCTCCTTCATGCAGCCAGTGTGAAGCTGATCTAAGCTCCGTATCCTGCATGCTGGCTCAATCAGCAGGAGTAAATGCCATGCTTACCCTTCTTTAATCATGGCATTTACATCTAGGTGTGCTGGTAGCGTACACATCCGGATGGATGATTGGGCTAGTATTAATTCACATGATGATGTCTTCTTTTTAAGAAGGTTGAAGGTTTCTCTCTTGTGGCTGAGGACAGACTTTTGTGTCTCCAGCAGGAGCGTCAGCTTTTCCTTTCTGTGAAGGTGCTTAACCGCTTCTGACAACTACTTTAAGTGGAGGGCAGCGTTTACACTTCCAGTTTCAATGAGGTTACTCCAGCTCATTGTGGTATTCATTGCTGTATGAACTGCACACGTACAAAAGCTTGTGGTATTGTGCAAAATGCTAATAACAGATCTTAATGACTGTGTGCCTCCCTCTCCGTCTCTAGTCTGTGCCTTATTGATGTTTTCATTAAACAGTCCAAACAGCGAGGCTGGATGCACATAGCAAAATGTCTCTTTCTCATTGGAGAAAAAGACAAATCCTTAAAGAAATTGGTGGTTGGAGGATGCCAGACACCTTGCTCTGAGGGACAAATAAAAAGACTCTGAATACTCATGTACGAACTGGTAGTCAGGAGGGATGGCAGAGGGAGACGCTCACAGAAGGGCAGCGAGTGGTAGGACATTAAAAGGCAATTTTTGCATTTTTGAGAAACTTGTCTAAAAAGGGGTCCTGATCTCTGAGGGGTGCTAAGAGACATTCATATGGCAATGGACTATACTGTGTTTGGGGAAAAACACGTGGAGAAATCTAGTTTTTTGGATGCTTGTCTGTAATTGTAAAGGACTGGAACACACATGGAAAGTAATTTACCAATACTGAAGTAAAGCCTTTAGCAGAGTCCTCTCCTTGCCTCAGGAGGGAGGGAGACATTGGGCAACAAGGGTCACTACTAGAGTTTCCAGAAAATTCTGCCTTGGTGAAGTGCACTGGGAGGAAGGTAATGCGCAAAGCCTCCGGGCAGACCTAGGTAAACAACTTTGGTTACATCCTTGAAATGTAATGGCATGACCTGTTAGCTTAAAGGCTCATGTAGCCCTTCTAAAATGATTATCCAGGCCTGTTTTGCCCTGTCCACTACTGTGAGGATCTTTAATAATTCTGAAGAAGGGGAAAAGCTCTGGGAGAAGGACATTGTCTGGTATCAGAAGCTCTTGTGGCAGGATAGAAAGAAATGTAGCATGTGAGTCTGAGACAGACGAGACTTCCCACAGCCAGGAACAGCAGTCCCTGAGTTGCTTGTGTTCTAATACAAGATACTTGGCTTTCTGGCAGCCACTGTTGCTGTTTCTTGAGGTGGAGGGGGAAATGCAAGAGGCTGATCAGACCCAGAGGTAGCTGTGGCTGCTCTACAAAGACTTTCAGCCTGTGCACAGCTGCAAGTGGCAGAATTTTGTGATTCTCCACAAAGAGAGCTGGTAGCTCAAGGCCAGAGCCGGGCAGGCAAGGTAGGTAATGGAGAATGGAGATTTAGACGTAGCTGGAGTCAGAAGCACAATCAGCCTTGTGTCCATAGCAAAGGGGAGATCTTGTGCTAATCATAGATCCCCTGAAAATAGAGTGAAACCATTTTATTTCACTGGGGCATCTGGACCAGGAATTGAGTACCACTGAGAACAAAGCTGAGCCTTTCAGTGAGATGTAGGGAACTGGCTGCAGCTACTGAAAGTCCCAGGACGTTAAAACTTCAAATTGCAAACATAAAATAAAACTATTTTACGTGAATTTTAGTGGTTCCTAAAATGCATTAATTTTTTTTTTTTTTTTGCTAGGTCTGTGCATTTTGACTTATGTTGCCAAGGGAACTTGGCTGTATTAGTGGGAAGATATGAAAAATAGTGCTAACGAATCCTAATTTACTTCTGAAGTATTCTGGGTAGAGGGACACTGTGGTGAACATGCAATTTTCTACTGGAATTCACTTGGAAAGACCTTAATAACTTGCAATGCCTCCATACAAAACTTGTGTTGTTCTGACAGCTTTATTACATGCCTTCTCTTTCTAGGCATATATGTAGTTCTATATATATTTTTTTGTATACACATGAATGTATCCTTGGTTAATTCTGCCTTATATAAAATGGCATAATTCCTTTGTCTCTGAAACAGAGGACTCCACCGTCCTGATTTTTACTCCTTCTTGGAACTCTGGGGATAGTATGTGTAAAAGGTGCAATAACTCTTTGTTCTTCATACTTTTCTTCTCACCTTATGAATTTTGTCGGATATTAGTTCAGATGTGTCTCCTTTATTGAATTCATACATTACATTCAATCTCTCTTTTCTTCAGATCACTCTCTATTATGTTATTCCTTTGAGAAAAATCCAGCATGAATTTGAATTTATGAACTATCAGTGTCTCCCATGCTTACTGAATATTCTGGGTGTACGCGCATTTAACTATTTTCTGCATTTTAACCTTGAGCTAGTGATCAGAACTTCTTTTTTCAAGCAGAATATCCAGAGATGTTTCTTTTACAGCTAGGCTGAGGTCCCACCACAAGCTGCACAGGACTCCACCAACCCTGATGGATGAGCATGAGTAGTAACTTGCACTTTGTAGAGCTTTTCATCAGAGCCATTTGAAAGCCCCTCACAATGGAATTATCATTATCTCCATATGCAAGAGGAGAAATCAAGGCACAAAGCTGTTCAGGAGATCAGAAAAGCATCCAGGTCTCTCAAGACCTCCCTTCAGTGCTTTGTCAACTGTCTCTACAGCTGACCTGAACCTGTATCTTTGCTGTTATTCCACCTTTCTCTCTTCAGCTGAAGGAGGTACTGGGGAGAGGGCAGTGATACCAAATCTTCTTCAGTGTCACAAAATGCATAGCAGACCTAGCATTAGAAAACAATAGGAATTTTCTAAAATTCCTAATACAAGTTTATGTTAGAGCTCTGTAAAAATAATTGATTAAGTTTCAATTTATACTCAGAATAATAACTGACGTGGTAGTAAATGTGTTCATTGATCTCTAATTTGGTGTGGCTAATTTCCTCAATGCCAGTGAGCTGCCTGGATATTTCTTATCGCCTTTATGTATTAACTGAATCTTGTTGCACATTTGTTCTGTGCCTATGTAACTATGACTTAATTACATGGCAACTGAATTTATAACCTGGTATGGAAGGATTGGTCCTCAGACAGTTTCCGCAGATAAACAATAGATAAATGCCATGTTCCTGCTTTAATTAATGTAAATTATAGGGTTATTTGAATGATCTTGTGTCCAGATTTGGTGAGGTGAAGATCACTGCTCAAGCCGTGCTGAGCTCCCATGGCACTCATTGCGGTCATGCTGTCCAGCAGAGCCAGGTGTCATCCAGCTGCAGAGATCAGGGATTTTGCATATGAAAATGCTATCCCTCAGCAGTGGGGAATGACACATATACAACATTTAAATATTTGCTCATTGTGGTATGTATTGCCTATCCCCATGCCTCCCTCAGAGAAGAACATGCAACATGCTCCTGCGCTGTGAGACCTACTTACAGCAAGTGGGAGTCAATATCTATTAACTTCTGTCTGTTCTATCAGTCAATACTTTGTTCTTAAAGCAGTTCTCCTCTCTCAGCTGCACAGTTCAGGATCGCAGGGAAAAAGGAACTCTTCTCACCTCCTTCCCCCAGTACTTCTTCCCATTAATATGGTCAAGTGGTGTTGATTTCCAAAGTACACCTGGGGCATCAAAGACAAGTGTTGGAGGGAGACAGACACCCAGCACTGCAGCTTTCTCTGCACTCTCTTCTGTCAGATGAACAACGATGATTTTCACATTTGTTATTTCCTCCCAGTGCCTTGGGGTGGGCAGGGCAGGAGGATGCGTTGCTGGAGCACAGCTCAAGGCTCGGCAGGGTGTTAACCATCCATCCCCTCCTGCTGCTGCTGCTGCTGCTGCTGCTGGAGAAGTGCTTCCAAGAGTTAACATAATTAATTAAAAACACCATAGCATAATTAAAAACTCCCATCTGCCCCACACCATCACCTGTGCTGTGGAGAGGGGGCAGTGCTTGCTGGCACCTACCCACTTCTGCATCCAGGTGTCCTCTGGCATTGAGTTGATCGGACATGAAGATGCCTCCGCTCTCAGGGGAGCTTGGCAATGTTCAGCTTCCGGGAAGGCTGTGAGGAGCTCAGGGAGAATGGGGCTTTGTTGGCTTTGGGCTGAGCTGGGCATTGTTTGTTTTCACTGAAAGCATTTATGTCTTCAGTGTGCAACCTGAGATGCTTCTGTCAGGGTTCAGCCCACAGGAGTGATGTACAGCCTGCGAGCAAGAAGAGGGACTGAAAGAGTCACTGTGCAGCGTAACTCCTGTAACTGTGGGGGGAATGCGCGCTGAATTGGAGATGCTGGGAGAAAACACAAGCGATCCTTCAAGATACTTAAATAATGTTTCATGACTGAAGTGAAATGCTCTTGTTAGGCCCTCTGGAGGAGAATTTGACATTTTCTGTGCCACCTGCAAGATTAAAAGAAAATGCTGTTGGCTTCTGCATTGTCTCCTGAAAGGCTGAGGGGCTGACAGAAATGTAATTAAATTACCTGCAGCATTCATCTGTTGTCATAGCAGCCCTTGCAATGAATATAACAATAATTTCATCTACAGCTTAGCTTAATGCAGCTTTGCCTAGACCAGCCAGCAGGTAATTTTTCTGTCCCATATCTGGCAGAGAAAGGGTTCAAGAGTTCCCATTTCTGTTTCACCAACTGTGGTTTACTACAGGGTAAAATCATAGATTATGCCTTTGCTGCATTCCTCCAGCATCAGATAACACTGGCCATTACCTGTGGGTGTTCTCATGCAACTCAGAAGATCAGATTAGGTGATTATATTTTCTTCTAGCCTTAAAAATCCCAGAATCTCTGCATCAATTTACGTGCAAGTAATAAAATCACAGTGCACTGTTTTTTCCATCTTGACTAAGTCCAAGAAGACCTGGCTGTGCTGAAAACATATGTCCTTCATTTTGATGGAGCTATGTTTGAGTTTTAGTGTGTGGAGCACAGGAAGGACACAGTAGTGCTGGCACTGATCAAGGGCACAGCAGAGTGGGTAGAATTTGTCTCTTTTTTTGTTTGTTTTAACTTGCCAAGTAGTATATTTCAAACTGCGATGTTATTGATGGACCCAGGTGTAGCGGCTCCAAGCATCTCATGGCTGTCCTTCGGTAAATGTGGAATGAGCTCCCTGGCTCAGTTCAGTGTCCCATAGGTAAGTGGTACCCATAGCTGTGCTTGGCAGAGACAGGCCAGCAGACTGGCTCTGCAGAAAGTCTAAAGGACTAAGTGATCCTGAACATCTGTATAATATCTAATCCCTAAAGGTGGAGCATCCATTAAGCCCAAGAAGAGGTAACAAGGTACTACTAATTTCCATGACTTACCCATCTTTGGGAATGGAGGACTTTGTCTTTGATTTATCACCGTAAGAAATTTCAACAAAACTCACTTTGTTTGCTGATAATCATTTTTTTTTTCAGCAATTTATTTACTACTTTCCTCTAGAAATGACTGCTATTTACCACTTTTCTCAATTAAACAGTCACACAATTCAGATGTGTAGGAGTAACATTCCAAGAGAACAAATAAAAACAAGTCAAAAATGGAAGAATAAGATAAATGAGACATACAGTGTCTGCAGGAAATCTGTGGCTCCACCTGATATACCTGGGAAATATCCTCTCCTTTTTGCTTCTTTCCTTTCCATTCCTGTTAGGCAGTTCTAGGGAGCTGAGGTTCATCCTACAATGACTTGTTCTTATCTCACAGATTCAGGAATTCACAAGTTGAAGAATGTTTAAATACCATGTGCAAAAGGCTAACTTGTGCATGGCCAAGATAAGCTGATTTGTAAGCTGAGGCTTCCCTGAGCCTGGTGTTCGGAGTATTCTTCCTTCGGGCATGCTCTGCTCAGAGCGCTGAAGCTTTCTCTGGAACAACTGTGTGTAATGACCTCCCCAGGCTAAGCAGTGCAAAAATGAGTTGTTGCAAATTGCTTATGTGTTGTCATTTTACTTTTCTTCATATAAATAGACCCAGTAATATATCCACATACACAGTACCTTTCCTATGATGCTCTCAAGTACTTTACACAGGTGCATAAATAGCATTTGTTCCTGTTTTACAGATGAGGTAAGATGGATGGCAGTAACAGAAGAGCACAGCTGAGTCTCGAGCAGGGGTAAAGAGAGTCTGAGCATTTAAACGTGCCTTTGCCATACTGGATCACTGCAAGCAGTATTTTCTTAGAGTTTGCTAAAAGTATCAAATAAATATCAGACAATTCCTGCATCAGGTTGTATGTATGGACCTGTATGTCCGTCCCTTTGGAAGGACCCAGAGGCAGGTAGAGAACAGCTATATTCACTGAGAGCACAGAAGAAATGTTTCCTACCTCTGTGGCTTCTCCACTTCCCAATATATAGACTCACAAAACCTGAGAGCCTGAACACTTCAGTCTTCTCCTGTTAGCTGTGGAATGTCGCAGGGTGTTAAAGACCCTGAGTTAAGTATCTTCTCCAGTGGTTTGTTTGGCACTGCAGAAAGGCATCAGGAGATGAAGAATCTATCATTTTCCTCAAATCTCTCGTTTCCCTTGGTGCAGAGTTCCCCTGTGTTTTTCTCTCATTTCTTCCTGTCTTTAAATCTGGGAGATCACAGTCACCTAGTGTGCTAACCCGCACTCCCTCCTACCAAGGGATTTGCTTAGAAAGCAAGCAGGAGGGATAAACATGAGCAATCGTCTGTCCCTCGTGCCCCAGATGAATCACTCTTCATACACAAAATTTGCCTTTCTTGGGTTCAGATATGCATTGGTCATTGGTCAACTCCAGTTCCCATTTGAGCCAAATACAGTAAATTCAGAGCTGTAAATGATCTTGAGTTGCATCCATGTGAACTCAGACCTGCAAGGTTTACAAGAGCTTGCTCACATAGAAACCCTGCGTGATGGCCATCTGGCAGTGCTTTCCTTACGAAGCTGTGAAACAGACTCTTTTACAAGACAAAAAAAGCTACTGACTCAACAAAAGTTTTGCTCTGAGTTTCGTTGTAAATACTGCAGAGCCAGAAACAACAGCAAAGTATTGCATGACTTAGCCATTAAGGCCCGGCTAACCTACAAGTAACTGGTTTTCCTGTGATTTGCATGTTACATTGAAAAAGCTCCAATTTCTCCTTCAGGTGATATTAAAGCTTTAAATCAATTAAATTTGACGTCAGTAGCCCACCCGGAGCGGCACCAGCAGCAAGTTTATCCCACAGCTCGCAGGGGCTGGGCTTGGTTGCTCCGGGCTCCTTGGCCGCTGGGCTTGTGTCCCGTGCTGCTGTGGCTGCAGCCTCTGGTGCCTCTGAGCATCGTCTTCTGCTACAGCAGAGATTGTGGGGAAAAGGAAAGAGCCAGCCTCCCACATCTCTTTCCGTGGATGGACTCCTTGGCTGTTTGTTTTATAATCTGTTAGAGAGCATTGGAAGTGGAGAACGTGTTTCAGGACTTGACGAGAGAAGCCAGCGATGAAAACTGAGACCCAAAAAAGGATTGAATGCCACTAGTATTTCTCATCTGACACAAAAATGAGGTCGATTGTGAGGGAGTAAATTAAAGAAAGAAGTTTAAAGATCCAACAGTAAATATACTGAAGGTCATGGGACACAACAAGTTAATAAACTCAACTGGCTAATTTAATGCAACACAAAGAACGTGTCTGTGTGCACTGTATAGTAGGTAAGAATTTGACATGACAGGATGGGAAGGTTTTGTTATCCTCTTGTCTTGCTGGGATTTGCTTCAATTATGCCAAAGAATGTTACTTCATTCTTGCCCTAATAACACTGTAGAGGAAATTAAATTACTCATATATAACGAAAGTGAACTGATTTTGACATCTCTTCTAGGCAAAACTCCCGCTGTGCTGGTTCCTAAGCACATTCTCCCTCACTTAAGGTCTCATGCATATGTATGATTATCACTCATAGTAAATATAAGCACTTTGTAAGAACGCAAATTAACTGCAGAATGTAACGGAGGTTGCAAGGGTATTCTTTATTGTTGACTGTAGCATGAAGTCTACAGTACGGGTACAATAATGAATGGATAGTGAGACACGCAGAAATAATCCCATCAAAGGATGCTGTGACATCAGAAACCACAACAGCAAAACTGATGTGACTAGAACCCTGAGCTGCTCTTATTGTGCTTTTGTTGCATTTCATTTTAGGAGAAGCTTTGGTTTGGCTTGAAATTTTTCTTTATATTTTTGTAACACATCGTTTGGTGAAAGGAACAATTAAAGACAGTAGAGCTAAAAGAATTTATTTTTTTAAGGCTGACAGACCTTAGCCTCTGGTTTTAGCTAGATTAATAATGGTGGGTTGTCTCTGATGTGATTGCTCCTTCTTAACATTTGATTGTTTTTTCATTATATTAGCTGGGCTTGGGGAAGTTTCTTATAGTAAATTTAGCCTCCAGAAATAAACCTCACAACCTTGAAACTAAGGGTGAATCCTACAAGGCACAGACTGTTGCCTCAATGATCTGCTTCCAGGCTTTCCTTGGGAGGGAACTAACATGTCCCAGACAATGTAGCATTTAAAACAAGAGAGCTTTTTTTAAAAAAACCCATTACTTTTCTCAGCCCATTCTGAATGTAGCTCTCAACCTTTGTTCTTTCAATAAAGCAGCATCTTACCTGACCTTTTTTCAGACTGATCTTTATTTGGATCCTTCCCGCAGGCCAGCAGGACCTCTGCCTTCTGAGCATGCACGTGCCAAGTCCTGTGCCAGGAGGGCTTTCTGCTGCAGCCACATCTTTAGGGTTGAGGCACATGGCTTTCATCGCCCCCTAAACCATTGTCCTGTATAGCAAGAGCCGGTTTTGAGATGGATATTCCTGAATTTTTTTCTATAATTTCTGTCTTTAGCCTCAATTTCTTTCTATGAAGTAGGGAAAGAGTTTTAAGGGGGCTTCTGAGCTTTTTGTTTTAAACTCAGTGAAAGAAACAAGAAAGGCTGGGAGAAGAGTGAGGGGCAGGCAGGAAGTGGCCAGCAATTACCCAGCTGTAGCAGAGGGGAGTGGGAGCAGCTCTGCCTGCCTTCACCTAAGGATCGCAGCACTCACTGCGCTGCTGTCCCAGGGAAGAAGAGACAGGTCCTCTTTAGGCCGTGATGGATCTCTCACTGCAGAGGGACATGCTGCCATTGTCAGGCACGTCATCATTATAAAGGAACAGATCCAAGAAAAGAAGGGAGCTGCAGGCATGGGAGGAGAGGGGAGGAGGAAGGGAGTTGAACTTTCATTGCAAATGGCAATGTCCTCTCTATCCATGATTGAGTAGATGAGAAAAATGGAGACAGATGACCCTGAGTTAACTTTAGCCATGCTTTGCTGCAGTTCAGCATCACAGACTTCTCTGCACAGCACGTCGCACGGGTCAGCTCTCTTGGCGCTGAGAAATTGCAGGCATGGGGAGGCACTGAGCGGGCAGAGAGAGAGCATCGAGGCTCTGCAGAGCCGGCAAACAGGTCAGACCGGCGCGCTCAAAGCATCACACAACCAGGGGCTAAATGGTTCTGACACAGCTTTCCAATAATAATTCCAAATACCAAGCATTGTAAACGACATTTACAAAATAAATGAAATATAGAAACAAATAGAGAATAAAATTTCTGCTTATTTTACCCATCATCATTTTTCTTTCTAAAGCAAAGTGAGCCTGGCACGCAGACAATGGGAAACGTAGTGTTTTAATGACACAGCATCTCAGAGGACCATTCAAAGCAACAAAAAATAAATAAATAAATAAAACTGGTGATGTCCTTAATGACAGCAGATGGTTTCTTCAAGGTGAATAATTTTATTGTTTATTGCCTGCTCTGTATACTGCAAGGAATGACATTTAAGAAACCGCTCAAAGTTGTTGTTTCAATGCACAAAGAAAACATTTAGGAGCCAAATTATCTCTACCAGTGACTGTGTCATCACCAGAGCTTTGAGTCTGGATTGGAAGCACAGAACAGACTGGGGCTGCGACAGACTGTGGATGTTCAGAAAAACGTGAAGTAGGGGTCAGGTTTCTGGTTCTAGAAATGCATACCCCCTACACCGTCTTTGCAATGAACATGCTTAAAATCTGGAAAGAGGAAGGGAAAAAGAAAACAACCTTCCTCTATCTGAATTTTTGCAGTGAAGCAGCAGCAGAATGTGTCCGGTTTTAGCAGCTTGGTCAGTCACTTCGGTATCACTCACTGTGCTGCTGCCATGGTGGTATTTTAAACTTGATTGCATGCAGCTTAGCTGAAGAAGTGTGTTAAAAGGCTAAAAGCACATTAAATACCAAACACAAGGTCTCTTGCAAAGAGGTAGGGATTTCACTGTATTTCATGTCTCGGTGGATTGCGTGACAACATCTGCGTGAATGGAGAGGGTGGTGAGGAACTGACTCACGTATGCTACAGTGGCCTCTGCTGAAAGGCTGGTGCTGGGCTCCTTGGGTGGGATGCTGCTTCCAGCTGCTGGGACACTGTGGGGGCCGCTGACATGCAGCCGGCTGAGTCCTTCATCTGCACTCAGCTGGAAATGGGCCCTGAGATTCAGCTACTGATACCGAAAGCCAAGGGTTCAGAGAAAATCTCGGGACTGGAATGCTTTTCCATAGCACATGAAAATACAGCCTATGAGGAAAAAAAAAAAAAAGGGGTGTTATAAAAGCAGGTGATCTTATGAAACTTTTATTACATGCCTTTTTCATTTTTGGTGGAGAATGAAATACCATTCAAAAGCTTTCCTTTTCCAATATATTTCAGAGTTTCCAGATCTGGCCAAAAATATCATATAATGCAATTGCACCTGAAAAATGTCCCTAAATCTCCTGTAAGCTTGTGTTCAACATTTCATCTGGAGTGAATATTTTAATGCATTCGTATTTGGCAAAACCACCTCATTTTCATGGTTGTTTTTTTGTTTTTGTTTTTGTTTTTTTCATTTCTCCTCTTTGTATTCATGTTTTCCCTTCAATTCTTGTCCCAGCAGATATCTGTCACTTCTCCAAGGAAATGTTAACTCTGAACAGAAATTTAAACATGATTTTTCCCACAGGTAAAATACTTATTACTCACTAATGCAAACTGTTTTGGGACTGTGCTTCCCCTGTGCTCTGTCCAAAGCTGTCTGCTGCCCATGGCTTTGACCATTTTGTTCTTATTTTGCAGTGGAATTTGAAGCCTGTAAAGCAGACGTGCTTGTGGGAAAAAAAAAAAAAAAAACCACCCCTCTGAAGGTAGAAGAAAGAAAATACCTGTTTACAACTTTTTTGTTTACAACTTTTTTGTTTGGGCTTGTGTTTCCTTTCCTTGCCTTGCCTTGCCTTGCCTTGCCTTTCCCTTTTTTTCAAATTTACTCCCGGAAGGATGGTGAAAAGGTCACAGCAGAATTACAGGAGAAAGGTGCCCAGAGATCACAGGCACAAGCTGCTTTCAAAGCAACTTTTCCAGACAAAAAGATAAAACATAATTGAAGAAAACAACATTTTTTCTTTTGCCTGAAAGGCCATTTAAAATTTCAGTTTGTCTAGCTGGCAGCTGCTCAGCCTCAAGAAGGATGGTGGGAGACACAAGCCCTTAGACCAGGCAGTGCCTTCACCCATCAGCTTTCTGCAACTGCTCGTGCTCCTCGTGGCTGCAGGCTCCTCGTCACGCGGCTGCAGTGATGCAGCTCGGCAGAGTAAGCAAGGGTCCTTCAAGCCCAATGCTGTTCCTAGTCTGAGAGTAGCAATAAACTTCCTCGTCCTGTTACTTCTTAATCACATATTAACGAAACCCCTCAGGGAGCCCATCCTGCAGCCACGTTTAACACCAGAGCCTCTAGCAGGACCATGCCCCCACAAAGTATTCCCTTGTGAAAGTCTGTCTAAGCTGTCTCCCCCTAAGCTCATTGCTATTGTACTGCCCACAGAGAAGTTCCTCAGCTCTTCCAAATTACAAGCAGGCAGGAGGACCCGTATTCCCATATTTCCCTTTCCCTGGGCATCTGGGTTTCTGATTCACATCCTACTTTATGTGAAGCACAGCATGGACCATCTCCTAACAGAGACGTCTCTTGCAGCCACCCGTCCTGCTCTGTGTGATACAGACCTCTTTTCTGTCCTTGCACAGTGCACATCCGTGGGTGTCAGGGGCCACCAAGATAATTTAGCCCTGCCTTTTTTTTTTTTCTGTGCCTCGATATAAAACAAGATGGAGCCTCTCTTGGAGCAGAAAGCCTGGGGCAAACTGATCTACATGTCCTGAGAGAAACGTGTGCTTTGTTACATGGAAAAGAACCAACAGGAAGGCAGAGAAAGCATGGCCTTTGGGGTTACTGCTGTGTCATTTTTTACTACTTATGCAGAAGGCCAGGGGCTGGGGGGGTTAGCAGCTGGACGTGAATAAAGGAGAAGCCAGGCATATGTGGCTCGCTAGTGAAAATTAATTTGGGAAACGTGTTAAATCCAACAAGCTTACACACAAAATCTGAAATAGAAGTATCTCTCCGTAAGAGTTATGTGCAAATTAAATGGTGGCAAAAAGAGGGTACCTCGTATTCACCATGGGGAGACATGGTTCGGAATGTCCCGCTTCCCACAATACAGCCCATGCCTGAGGAGCTGCTACATTTCTGCCGGGGTGGGCTTTGCTTTTGTTTTAAGTGAATGCTGTCCTTCCTTCGCACCTACCAATGCATTTGATTATTTGGTTGGTCTTTTCATTTTTCAAGATTGTGAATTTTGTGGCTTAGATGTGTTTACCAGTTTGAGAAAGTAGCCAGAAACACAGTTTAGAGATATAAAAATGCCAAAGAGAGAGAGAAAACTCCTTTCACATAGTAAGAAGCTGTTATAACTAGGACTGCTAAGATCAAATTAAGGATAGGAAGTTTTCAGTCTGAGTGTCTGACTGGTGTGATTTAAGAGGCTGGAGAAAAAGCATGGGCGCATGGGTGCATGGCACTGAGCACAGTGGAGGCACAGCCTAGGATCCTGCTACGCTCTGATGATACAACTTATAAATGTTATTCCTCGCTTCATTTGACGTACAGTAAAAAGACAAATCAGTCAGAGGAGCCTAAAAACAGAGCAGATGCTAAGGGTGGCTCACAACATGAGCCATTTGTATTGGTGCACCAGAAATAGCCAATTAAACCACGGTTTAAGTAGCACGAGCTCTCTGCGCAGCACTGTAATACCGGTTATCTGCCTCAGCGATTTTCAAAGCAATCACAGGCTTCTGGTGATTGCCAAAGAATTTCTCTTTCTTGAAAGTCAGACTTCTGCTAATCCGTCAGTGACTCCCGTGGCACAATGATTAAAACGCTCGTATCAGGTCTGTGCCTTCCTCCATTCATCTTCCAGCTGAACGGGAGCAGGAATGAAGCTGCGGAGCTGCGCAGCTGCCCGTGCGGTGCCAGCTGCGGCAGCGTCTTAGGTTGTTTATTTGCATCCCGACACCTTCGCGTATGGTGGACACCTCGTGCTGAGCTGGGGAGCTCACAGGGTGGAGGGGTGTCTCTGTGAGCCGTCAGATCCAAACTGGCTTCTCTGTTGGAGACCACAGGAAAACGGCACACAAATTCAATGGATCATAAAGTGGCTATAGGTAGTGCAAAAAGTGTCTCTGCCAAATCGCGCCACAACTCGCTGTGGCATTTGCAAATGCTGAACTGCTTTCACATGCCTCTACTACGATTACAGTGAGAATAGACAGAGAAATAAATGCTGAGTTACTGCACGCTTGGGCAGACCCTGGGCATCAGGTTCTGGGCTTAGTTCTGCTGACCGAGGTGGGAGAAGCCAGGTGTAGGAATGGTGCTGCTGGCCACCCAAAGCTCATCCCTAGGCTCCCCCTGAGCAGGGCAGGAAGGCAAAGTCACCCCAGTATTAATGGGCTTTCCTAGAAAGCCAGGCTCCTCACAGTAACAACGCTGTCTTCTCCCATTGGTCTGCTGGACCTGAGGTCCCATATCACAGGGGTGGGAAGGCAGCAGCTTTGCTTTTGGGTCATGTTTGAGATTTGGACCTCAGTTCTTGGCAGACAAGCTAATACACAGCTCTGTTCACCTGAGCACATGTAGCCTGGAAAAGCAGACATCATTGCCTCTACCTTCTTTAACTGTTAAAGCCATTTTCCTAATTGACTTACAACTGTTGTAATGTAAGAGTTCTAACACTATGAATAAAGATTACATATGATTAGATATGCAGTTTAAAAGCTCAGGGGGCTAAATTGCTGCATTTGTTAATAGCACTTTCTCATTTATCTTTGTGCTTTATTTATTATGATACAGTCCCTGACACCTTAATAAAATTATTTCGGAAGGAAAAGCGCATTACTTGAAAAAAAAATGTACATCACTTTTTCAATTAGTTCAATTTGCATGCCCCTGCATGGAGGGCTCTTGCTGTAACCCAGCTGGGGTGCAGGGGCTGCAGAGCTGCCTTGATGTACCCAAGCCTGCAGGTTTGAGCCCCGCTGCATGAAGCAGCCCTGTCTTTCCCCCTCTGGTGGATCCTCAGACAGGATCACAGGTGTAACTGGATAATTTAAACTCCATTTTTTTTAGATCAGTTTCTATTCTGGAAACCTGTGTTGCAGGACTATGGTAGTCTGCCTTTAAATGCATGAGGGACTAAATCTTAATGTCCTTCCTCTGAAGGGAAGGGCGCGGGTTTATGCTTTGTTTTGTTCCCCTGGCTGACAAGAGATTACACTGAACTGTAAAGAAGGATCTCGGTTTTAGCCTTGTGTATACATTTTTTAAAGAAGTGGCAAATTAAAAGTAATGACTTGGGCATTGCACGTTTGCACTTTTAGCTGGCCATAATAAATCTCTACACTGAACCGTCAGAAGTATCAAATCACTACAGAGAGGCTTGTCCTTGTTCTTCGCTGCAGAGACAATAGGATTTTAATAAACAATATCCTTGATTAGGTTCAGCAGAAAAGCCAAGGATAACCAAGTATTTGTATCTGTCAAGGATTCAGCAAGAACCCTTGTAATTCACCTTGACTGCAAAAGCTGTTACAAGCACACGTGAAAATTGATGATAGGCTTTGGTTGTTGGAGAGAGGGGGTTCTCTGAGTGTTCACATTTGCACAGGTGGAAACTCACTTGCATGGCAACAAAGCCTTTTTTATTTTCCCTAGTACATTGCAGAAAATACAGAAATATTAATATCCCACCCAAAGTTTGTGATCTGTAAAATGAAAGTGTCTTTCTCAAAATAATGGAAGCCCAACATCAGTATGTTAAAGCAAAAGCAGTGTAAGTGATGCCCATAACTCACAGGGTCACCCAGAGAACTGCTACCCGCTGGGGAAAGGCTGCTGGAGGACTGATGCTTTCCTGGCTGCTGAGCTCCAGGGCACGGACCCGCTCGGTGTGTGCTCTCCTGACACAACCCCAGCAGGCTGCCTCATGCTGATTTCGAGTAATGACCTAAGAACAAAAACAAAAACAAAAACAAAAACAACAAAAAAAAAGAGCTGGCTGATTGACAGCAGATAGCATGGAAGACCTTGTCCTGCTTTAAGATATGGTAATGTGGTCCTGCCAGGGACACAGAATAGCACGTCTGGTGCCTGGGACTTGCTCATGCGGAAGCAGAGATGCCACCTGAGCTGCCCGCACAGCCCCAAGGGCTAGATGCAGTCTGGGTCTGGCACAAGGATTGCACTGCAGCTTTTTAATGGCACTAAAAACTGGGACCATCCAGGCGAGCTCCCATGGAGTTTGCTCAGCTTGAAGCTGGCCTCTGGCTACTGAGACAGCACAAGACTCAAGCAGCTGACGTGAGTCAGTCTGCATCCTGCAGCATATTTGGCTTACAGGCGCAGAGGCTGGGTGCGGGGCCCTGGAGCCCCCTCCTTGGCCAGCCACCACGTCCAGCTCGGGGTGCCCACCACGTACCGGTGTTCCTGCTGCTAGGCCAGCCCTGCAGCCTCACTGCTTGTTGGGCTCGCGTGCGGAGTGCTGCAGTGCTGGATTCCCAGCTGTGCTCTGACTTTGTGCCTGATTCCAAAAGTTGTCGTGAATGTTGGCTATAGGCGTTTCCTTAGGGAAAAGGCAGCAAGCAAAGAGAGTCTTGGTTATTTGCACATGGTGAAACTGACTCTGAAGTACACACAGGCTGTTGAAAGTAGTAGCTGACACACTTTGGTTGCTTTTTCTTTCCTTTTTTTTAAGTGACCTTCATACAACTATATAGGTTAGCTTGTGGCTTAAGCAATACAGGTTATGCATTGCTGCATTCAAAGCCTGTCGCTATCAGGTCCAGGGCCCAACTCCCGGGGTTGTGTGCAGATGTCAAATACAGGCACCCACCACGTACAGCAGTGCCATCCTCTTCCTAAAATAGAAATCTTGTCTTAAATATGACTTGAGCGTGGGTAGAGGATATGATGATATCCCAGATAATAATGCTTATTATGATAAATGGAGTCATGTTCCTCAGAAGAAGCAGCAGCAACTCACAAAAAAAAATATAGCCAAGGAAGATGAGACATGACAGGCTGAACCAGCTTGATGAACAGTAATGACATATAGCCACTAAAAGAGATTTGCAAAATGCACTTTGACTTAATTTTAAAGTTGCTTAATATTTGCATGATATCTGTTAAAGGATCCAAGACAGACTTAGCACTGCTTTAAACATATTACTATTTATGTTCCAGCCACAGAGAGGGCTGGAGTATGTGGCCAAAACGAAAGAGATGCTCAGAATGAAAGCGAGCAAAGAAAACTGAGAGCTTTTGTTTCAGAATAATGACTGTCCCAACGGGATAATTAATTTCCCTCAGAGCAGCTTGTTATTTTTCAAAGATATTATACTTATGCAGATTTAACTGTAGAAATATTATATTGTAATTTCTCCAGTGTGATGCAGCTCTAACTACTCACTGCACAGAGCACGAAAAGGAAATAAAGATGAACAGCAAGTTAATTTTTATTTTTAAAACGAAGAAAGATAAGTTTTTAAAAAAGAAAAGCAGACCATTGTAACAGCCTGGGAGCACTGATACTCCTGACGCAGAGCAGCCGTGTTACCGTGGGTGCTCCCGAGGGATGTTGCCGATTGTGAGCTACAGCCTGGAAAGAGAGCTGGAGATTATTTACACGAGATACAGCAGGACGAAAGAAGCACAACCTGCAGTACCTGTCACCGAGTGCAAGAGCTAACGTGCTGTGCTTCTGTCACCTCTTTCTTGGATGTCATCTTTAATCCCGCTATGTACGTTAGGATCTACACCTCTCCAAAAGGAAGGGCACCGTGGTGCCTGCGGGCTGTTGGCTTCGGGCTGCTGGCTGGGACGTGCTCCCAGGACTGGGGCTCAGTCACTGCAGACAACACACCCGCTTTCTGCTGTTTCTGTGTCTGTCACAACTCTTCTGTGCATCTATGGCTTATGCTATACCCTCTGAGTAATCCAATCATTTTCCCAGGCTATGAAAACCCTTTTCTGCCTCATTTTTTTCTTGCCTTTCTAAGGCCTTATGCTATAAGGTGCTGAGCAGACATACAAAGCTCCTGATTCCTCTGCAGCTTGGAGCAATTGTGCTCAGTGCAAACAAATTCTTGAGTGTTTTATTAAATCTGGTGAGCAGCTTAGCTGCTGCCTCCTGCCTGAAGCATGCACCTTAGTGCATCTGTCCGTGTGAGCCTCGAGCAGTGCGGAGAGCTCCAGGTGATGCTGGAGCCAGTTTCCCCTGCAGTTTGCCCCACCAGGATTGCCAGCACGTTGGCTGTGCCTCTACAGCAAACCCCTGCAGTGGAAGGAGCAAATCCAGCAAGCCTCGCCCTCAGACGCACCCATGCGCATCGCTGGAAAAGGCTCCTGACAGCTGCAGGCCAAACCAGCTCTGAAGCATCCATCACTTGAGTCCGTGCTGGCTGCTGCCGGGACAGCAGTTAGGGAGGGTCATCCGTGTGTTGGCCATCAGGGTGCAATGGGACGCCAACAATTCCCCGCTTCGATGGGGAGCTGCAGCGTCTGATTGTCAGGATCTTGGAAACGAGTTGCACCTTGTGCCAGGATTTCCAGACCTGCCATGTGGCCTTCACGTAATGATCATCAAATGACTCTTCCTGGAAATAGTTTTTTTTTCTCTCTCTCAGCCATGCAACCCCTGAAAATACCACTAATGCCAATGGAGCTTTCCCTAGGCACTTGCACACATTTTCCCTCCCTATCTTTTGGTCTTGTCCTGCACTGAGATCCCAGGTGCAGGTACTGAGGATGCTGGACTGAATGAAAGTGTAACGAACCAGCAAGCCCTGCCAGCTGCTTACCTCACTTCTGGCTGGTCACCTCTGTCCCCCTACACCACCAAAAAGGAAGATTAGGTTGCTCCCCAGTTTCTTTGCCATGTATCTCAGCACCCCACCAAGTGCAGGCACAAGCCCAGGTAGCTTCCATCACCTGCCTGACCTTTAGATTCAAGCTTCTCAAACACCAAAGAGCAGGAAAGGCTGCTTTGTCATGGGCAAGTATTGCCTCCATCTTCAGGGAGCTGAAAGAGATTTCATTAGACATTTTAGGCATGCTATTGAGATTTAAGCATTTGATTCAAAACTTCATTGTTTTCCGTAAATAAGCCTCAGCTGCCACACAACAGGAAAAATCCTTTATCAGAAACCCTAAGGCTGGTACCACACAAGGCTCTCTTCCCTCCTCCTTCTGCCAGCAGATAGATAGCTCTTCTTAAGGAAAAATAATTCATTTTAATTAAGTTGAGGAATATCTTTAAATTGTGCATGCAAATTGAAATGTATTATTCCTGATGTACAGGACATCAGGGTTATGGTACACACTGCAGTTTAACTCATTGTTCATCCATGTAACATACCGTGAAGCAGTAGAGACACTGTAAGAGTACACAGATTTGACATTTAAAGCTACTAATGAGCCCGCTTGAAAGTTAATCATGGTGCGGAGCATCTCAGCTCTGTCTGACGCATGCAGCAAGCCACACTGGACGCTGCAGCCCTCTCCAGCAATCCCCAGGTGGTGAACTGTGTCCCCAGCAGTGCTCAGGATCACTGCACCATGAGCAGTCGTTCAGCAGCACGCATGGTCTGCAACCAGAGCAGCTCCTGCTTAGGTCAGGATTATGGGGCTGATGGCTTTCCTCCAGTTCTGCTTGCACATCTCAAATTTGGAAATTGCAGTGGCACACAGCTGGGAGGCGGTGGCTACGTTTGTGTGCCTGCTCATCGGAATTAGCTGGCACCTCTCGGGCACCAAACACAACTCGCACTGCTAAGTCCAAGCAGGTGGACCAGCATGTGGGAATGCATTGCCATGGGAAGCTGAAGGTCAAACATGAGCAGATGTCATTAAATGGGGCCAGCTGCATTAATGGAGAGAGAGGATAATCAGGGGTTATTAAACAGTGGCTCTGGTTGAAACTCTTGGCTATTTGGTTGAAAAAACTTTAATCTGATATTTTTCCAACC
The DNA here is from genome assembly GCA_013399475.1 of Chauna torquata. NCBI lineage: Eukaryota > Metazoa > Chordata > Aves > Anseriformes > Anhimidae > Chauna > Chauna torquata. The sequence continues at coordinate 332,312 of VXAL01018908.1, forward strand.
ATTCTTATGCTCCTGAGAACTACACTTAGCAGACTGCTCCGCAGCTTTCTGCAGGGGTGCTTTCACCACCTGCCAGAAATCTTTCCTAGCTCGAAACAGACCTGCAGCCATGACCCTGCAGGAGGCAGGTCCCCAGGGAGCTGCTGCACCTGGCTTGTTTATTGAGGGGTCAAGGATGTGGCCCCTGTACAAAGGCAGTTAATTAAATGCACAGATCCAATAACAATAAATATGCCACTTTAGTATGCAGGTTCTGCTGTTCCCAAAGATAATAGGATGGGAGTCGGTTGCTGTAGCTACCAAGATAATGGCAAGGAAACCCAGGCTAGCCCAGGAAAGAAATACCATGGGCAGCCAGTCCCATTCCAGCCATGCTGCAGTCAGCTACCCGAGGCTGCTGCCTTGGCTGTGGATTTATGGGCTGGGTAAAGGCAGCTTTTCCCTGGCCATTAACCCTCTCTTGCCTTACCCCTTTCTGTTTTGACGTCAGTACTATTTCATTCGCATCGACTGACAGCTTTGTGCCAGCGCTGCCGAGGGCTTTGCCATGCAGTGGGCTGGGCGCTCCCGGCACTGTACCCTGCTGGCCCCCGCTGCTGTCGCCCTGGTGTACGCCGGCACAGAGGGGAAGCGGCTGGGACGTCGCACACCCAGCTGCAGAGCCACCTGCTGCTCCACGCCAGCGCCCTGGGCGTGCATCCGCTGCATCAAAAGTCAGTCCAGAGAGAAAGCTCATTAGCTGGGCTTGTGCCTGTTGATGTGGTCACTGCACACAGCAGGCAATAAAAAAAAAATAAAGCAGGTGAAACTGGCAATTGTATATAAAATAAAGTTTTGGGAACCAAAATGATAAAGTGCCACATCAGAACCACTTTTTGGCTTCCTAGCACAGTAGTCCATGTCATACTGGGCAGGGGGTCTTAAGGAAAAGAGTAAAAGCCCCATCCTGATAGCAAAGCTGGGGGTGCAGCAGCAAAGAGCAGTGCTCCAGGGAAGTACCTCCTCAACGATGGATGCAACACGAGCTGCAGTCCCATGTCCTGCTCCTGGTTTCTAATAATTTCCAGGTTTGGTTCGGTTGATACACACTACTGCCCCCACCTTATTTTTCTGGAAACAAACACAAGTCCTGGAGATGACACTTTTTATTGTACAGCAGAGCCCAGACTTGCCAGGCACCAGCGCAGGCATTGTGCCGTGCTGGCAGCACAGCTGGCGCGCCAGATGCTTCAATGTTTGTCACGGTTGCTTGGACACTGCAAGCCAAGAGCAGCCCCGGTGCTCGTCAGCAAGCTCACAAAGAAGTGAACGTTGCCCCTGCCCCGCCAGCTATCCTGAACGAAGCCTCAGACACAACTGAAATAAAAAACTAGTAATACATATAAACACTTTTTAAAAAGGAGACAAATACAGCACAGCCTGTACTTAGTTCTGGCTCCTGATCAGATGCTGACACCACCGGCTGCACCAGCCAGGTTGGGCTTATTTAGGGGCTGCTGATGCAGCAGTAAGAGGACTGCCCCACACCTCGTGTCTTCTCTCTGCCTACTGCAAGTAATAGACATGAAATGAAGCCATGTTGGAATTTTTAGGCACAATTAATACAAGCTACCAATAAAGAAGTAAATGCCTGACCGGTCTGTAGAAACCCTTCCCAGGCCTCGTGCTCTGCCTGAGAGCTGGACGAGCTACCCATCAGCAGTGTGCTGGGGCTGCTGGCAGCTGTAGTGTGACGCACACACACAGACATACAGGCACACAGACACACACACACACCTGTGCGCGCACACACACACGGTGCTCCCAGGCTCCCGCTGTGTGGTCCAACCCCAGACAGACAGACAAACAGACAAAAAGTTGCCCCAGGTTGCTGTGCAAAACCCAAGCAAATCAGATGCACCACTGTTTTTCAGATGGTGGCGCAAGTTACTGCACTAAAAGCTCATTTACAGCTCTCAAAATAAAGTACCTGACTCCTCCAGCTGCTCATTTTGCCATCATGGCAATGCCACCAAATACAGTAGAGGAAGAGCAAAACAAACAAAAACAAAGCAAAATAAACAAACTAAACAAAAAGGCAAAGCAAAACAGACTCCCTCCCAAGTTTGTTTTTTTTTTTTAATAAAGCTGAGAAGATAAAATAAGATGCCAAGAATTCATGTTTGCAGCAATTGTACCAAGTGTAGGGCATGAAATTGAGCACATCCATACCACAGACAAAAATTAAACAGAAAATTGAATGCCATGATTCAATTCTCACCTAACAACAGCTGTAACAAGGAGAGGAAATGGAATTCTTTGACTCAGTTGTCATGACAATGCGCTTCAAAAATATTTGCCATGCTATAAACCCTCACTGCCTCCACGTGACTGAGGAGCACACGTTTCTGTGGGGCTCCCCACCTCGCTCACGCTCACCTCCCCCATAACGTAGCACCTTCTCTCTGATCAGTCCCAGGCCCTGCCATCACCCAGAGGCTGGGTGTGACGGCAGCTGTATGAACGGTGCGGGTTAGGATGCAGTTGCTACAATCAGGTTTTGAAAAAGGCACTGTGCTGGGAACTTCTCCAACTGTATTATTATATGTATAATGGGTTAATTGCAACATGGTCTCATTGCATTTCTCTTTACTCACATTTTTCATTGCTAATATGCTTGTTAAACAGCAAAAAGTATAAATGTTCACAGCAGAAAAATGAAATGCAAATACTATTGCCATGCTAAAAAACAACGTTACTGTGTCATTTTTTTCTGTTACTGCTGCATCTGATCTGGTCTTAGGAATTACATTTCTAGAATGAAAATGCAGGATATTCCTTGGGATATACACTGTGATTAGAGTAAGAGAATAGTTTTAGCCTTTTTCTTAAAACTTTTATAGTATGATATGCAGTCATTGATAAAAGGAAGGGATGGAAGACACAAAGAAAGAAACTGGGTTCCCTGCTGTTCCGTGTCATCTTTACTTTAAAGAAATGTAAGGGTTAACTGAGCAGCAAGGGAAAAAAATTACATGGTTTCTTCTAGGAGATGTCCTGATACTTTAATTCCCCTCTGACTTCAGAGCAAATATGTTACTAATATCTGTTCTAAAATATTGAACCAGAAACCAGGGAAAGTAACTAATATGTCTGAAGAAATCTAATGCAGTTCAAAACTGGAAAAAAAAAAAGAGTATTGCCTTCAGCCCCCAAAAACATGGTTAGAAAGAAAAAAAAATGCAGAGATCAAAGTGCAGAGCAAGGCAACGCAAAGTTTCATCCAGACAAGATCTGAGCCAGACCATCCCCATAATGTGTCTGAAAGCATTTCTTTACTGAGCATCTGTGCCTGGTATGGCACAAGTTCAAGTGAAAATGGCCATAGGAGTGTGCAAGTCAGTTCCAGTACAGCTGGGCAGTGACCAGTAAGCCTGTTATCAGAGGAGTAAACCTGAGCCGTGCGAGTATTACCATGAGCTGAAAAGGTTAAAGAAAAAAATAAATATATCTATCAGTGGCAGAAAAATCACACCTTTGTATTGACAGCACTTTGCTGTCAGGTGCATGCACAGCGTGACGGAGGTCTATAGGTTAAGCCACGAACATGGGCACTGTGCTGGGGTAGCCATGACGCTCCTCGGATAATGCCATGCCTCGGTGTGCGAGGAACGAGCTGGGCCCATGGTTTGGGCTGGGTGCACGACTGCAGTGACAGCTGCTGCTAAACACCGTTAAAAGTGAAACTATTCTAATAAAATGAGACAGAGAGTTTAGGAAATTTAATTAAAATTTAGATAAAACTGATCAAAATACGATGGATGAAGGCAACAGCGGTCTACCAGAGCCATCCGCCATCCACCACCGCCGGGAGGAGGCGGCTCGCGCCGGCTTCCCTGCGTGCCTGGCAGGCCTGGCCAAGGCCGCAAGGACACCGAGGCTAAACATGGACTAATAAACTAGTGGGTGCATGATTTAAATGGCTCTTTGCTGTTATTGGCATCTTTGGCTGTGAAAACAAACAGTGATGGAGAGAGAAAAAAACAGCGAACATGAGAATGCTGCAGCTGATGATGGGCAGAGTGGGCCCCAGCACGGGGCAGGCAGTGAGGAGTCACCGAGCGCAGAGTTCAGCCCAAAGTGTGCTGTGGGCACTTCCCGCCTCAAATCTGCATTTCAAGGGCAAAAGGAGGCAGAACGCCTCACAGTTCCGTGCTGCAGGCAGAACTCAAGTTAATCGAGGGCAAAGCAGTGGCTTTAAAACACAGATCCCCGAATCACGCCAGACACAGCCCATTAAAGTAGACGCGAGCACCCAGTGGCTCCTGCGAGGGGTGCCTGGTCTTTTGGACGTGTTACAGCCACCAGCCCCTCACAAGCACAAGTGCCCATGAGTCTGGGCAGCAGCGCCCCACTCCCCGGTGCTGCCCAGGCCCCGTAGGAGATCGGCACCTGAGGAGTGGGAGCCAGGCTCCAGGAAGGAGGACACAGACAAAGATTGGCGTAACAATAATTAGGAACAGCTGGAAAAGGCATCGGCTGTCTCAATGGATCAACACGTTTTAGCAAAAAGCCATTACACACAGGAAAACGTGTGGGCCGCAGGGTCAGATACAGCGAAAGCAACTGAACTGCTCCCAGCAGATGAACTGCTGTTTGTACTGTGCTAGATTAAACCAGCTTTTGGAGAAAACAACCACTAAATACAGGCAATGGGATGCCATGCTTTCTCTCGTGAAACCCAGAGGGCTACATAACTCCTGCTTGTGCCTGACAGGCAGTGCGCTTCACAGACCTCTTCAGAAGCTAAGGACAGGCAGTACCCTTAGATGAGCCAAAAATATTTCAATATTCCATGAAGTAGGCTGGAAGTTCAAAATAAAAATTAAACTAGGACTTAAACAAACAAGCTAAAAAAATAATCTTGCCCTTCTCTTAATGATCTGAAACAACTTAGAGGAAAAAGAAATAGTATCATACAGAGGCAGTGTCAGGTACGACAAGGATGTGCTTGCAGTTTGGCAACAGCCTCCCTTTATTGTTTTGTTTTTATTTTTCCTTGCTAGAAATGAGTTGGCAAGAGCTGTGATCTGAGAACAAAGCATTTGATTCAAAACTAACTAGGATGGAGTTAATCTGGGAATGCTTTCCAAAAGTAAGGGAAGAAAAAACCCACCATGTTAAAAAAGACAACAGTTATTTCTCCAAGAAGTCTCTCTTTTGGGTAAGCACAAATTATAAGACATGGGAGGTGACTGAGGGGCAATGCTGGTGCAGAGAGTGAGGACTGCAACCAGAAATCAAGCTGTCATCTCAACAAGACACGTGAGGTGTTGAAGGTGGCATCGCTGCTGTGATGAACACACGCATGGCTTGCACGGCACATGGGGTCCCTTTGCAAGGTCTGGTGCTCTCCTTCCCCACTGAAGCTCTGAAGCTGTGGTCGGAAAGTAGCCTTCTCGCTCGCATGGGACAGCAGGAGCTGCTGCTGAGAGCCAGCGAGGCTGTTATCATGTGCTCATTCACAGTATGAGCAGAAGCAGACAGCTCCAAGAAGAATACTCTTGCATTAAATGGTGTGTTTGTATTGCAGAGTAAGAGGCAGCTCCAGGTGGGGAAGCTCCAAGCTGACAGCCACGCAGAGGCACCGGGTGCCCTGCGGCACTGGGTAGCAGGAGCAGGGAGCACAGCCTGCAGCTGGAGCCAGCTGCACAGACACGAAGGGGTGAACAGGATCAGGCTGCCCACATGCAAGTTCCTCTGCTTTGGTGATGCCAATTTCAAGGTCACCACAATCGTGCTCACTCACAGAACAAGCTGAGTCTCAATATTAAGAGGAAGTAATCCATTAAATCTGCCTCTCGCTGTCCTCTCATCCCTGCTGCTGATCTGAGCCCAGCTCTGCCAGCTTAGTGAGTCAGGCATCAGGGCAGCGCAAGGCAAACCACTCACAGTAAGCAGGACAGCAGATACCTGCAAGCCTGCAATTTGCTAGCCATCAAATATACGTGGATGGCTTGACAGATCCAAAATTACAGTTCAAGTAAGAACTGAAGGTTTTACAGGGGAAATTATTATTGTCAGTGTTTTATGGAGAAAATAACCCCATAGAATGTATTTTAAGGTAGTAGCTTAGACAGGAGCATGATAACATCATAAACCATAAGAGGGAAAGTCGAGGCATTCAAAAACATCAGGGGAAAAATGAGAATGAATTACTGCTCTCTCACTTTTCCTAGTTATTTGTTTCCTTAAATGACATGTGTGTACTTGTTTGTAAATATATTTCTTTAATTCTTTTTAGATAGAGATTACAAATGGAAGAGCTCAGAGTGTCGCTGTATTAAAGAATGAATAAAAACATGACTGTTCACAAGCAGCAGCCAGGGTGTTCAGGTGAGTGACCCCAGTGCTGCAGGAGAGAGGAGCACTGCCCCATGGCCAGCTTGCCTGGTTGCAGCCAGAAGGGACAGCAGCATTCCCTGTGAAAGAACACAAGCCTGAAAGTCGAAAACACATTTAAACAAATTTCTGGGAATTTTCCTCTCTTTTTCAAAAATATGATCAGGATTCACCACTGTTTTGAGGCTCTAGTCCAACATTTTTTGCTGCATATCACTCACCAAGGTGGAAGCTGATGAATGGAAATGTCTGGTTGATGCAGAGAAAGGCAAAGTGATTTCACCCTTCATTGAACTGTTGCTGCTTTCCAAGGTTTCTCTCTCAAAGCCCGGCTTTGTAATGGGGCCTTCTCAGAGCAGGATACGGGGACAAAACAGAGGTGGGTATCTGCCAGGGATGTGAGCAGCTGTCACCTGTACATGGGCAAAATGATTTCTCCACAGAGAACAGATTCCCAGGTGGTGTACAGCAGCCTGGATGCTGAGTTCAGTGGAGTTATGCTGATTTCCACCATTTAAAGATCTGTCCTGGACTAATTAACAAGTGGGTCTCCATCAGAGCATCTCCCAAGGTATTTTCACGGCAGAACACACCCTTTCCTAGTGAACTGTCAGTAGGTAGCATGAGCTATTTTAATGGCTACATCACTTCAGACAAAGCCTCCACCATCTGCTATACATTCTAATTACAAATGCAGAAAACATAATTCACAATCAAATCACATTAAAAAAAAAAAAAAAGTTAAGAAAATGAGCAATTAAAATGCACATTCTGCCAGGCAAATCAACCTTCCCTTCCCAGCCAGCATATCCACTACGGCTCTCGCATGTAACAGGCAGGAGCTGAACTAGTCCCGGACCATTGGAGACTTCAGTCCTGCTGGTTTCCCTGACAGCAGCCTTCCAGGCTTGATCTTCCAGGGATGCTCTACTGCTCCAGTCTGCTGTTGTATTTACTGGTGGCTTGCTAACCCTCAGGCTGATTTTTTTTCTGAGGGATCAATTTACCTTTCCAATGTACAGACATACCTTTGTTATTTCCTGTTCCCTGCCTCTCTTCTGGGGTTCTCGCAGCTTGTGTGTCAACAAAAACTTGAGTGTTTCAGGGGAATAAGCAGGGACTGATGGTAGCGCATTTGCCAGAAAACACCCCAGGCTGAATTCATCTTTGGTGCAGTGTTGCTGCACTTAGTAAACTTATCATCCCTCCATAACGTTCATATTGAATTGCGCATTAACATTCAGGCATCATTTATACTCTTTAAGTAATTCAAGCCTACAGAGGCCATTTCTTGCATGTTTAAAACTCAAAGCCTCCTTCTGGAAACCCAGCCATTGGGAAGGGCTGGAGCCCAGCACTGGCACCAGAGCACGTAGGGATGCTTGGAGCTGGGGGCTCTGGCAGGAGCTGTGGGAAGCATTGGCTGCTGTGCCTTGCCCCGTGAGATGAAGGACAGACAGCTCCGTCCATCAGCCAGTCACTGATACACAGGCTTTTTGGCAGCCCAAAAGCACATCGTGTCCAGCCCAGGGAATCAGGGTCAGTACCCTGCAGCAGCTCAGAGCAGAGCATAGAAACTTTGCTCAACTAATTCAAATGAAAACATTGCTCAAGAAATTCTAAGCTCTGCCTCTGAAGCACCTGCAGACCCTTTCCTTATGGTACACTGCCACTGCAGCGTGGGTGGAGAAAAACTGCTCTGAGAGCCAGCGCTGCAGTCTCCCTCTCGTCTTCCTTCCCACCGATCCCTGCTCAGGGCCTGTAAAAGTCTCTCTTTCTTTTTGGCAACCTCAGGTTTCCATGCTGGGTCTCAATGGACATGCAGCGAGCGGTTCCCACTGTCCCCTGCCTGTATAGCTGCTGTATGGCACAGCCGGTGTGCAGCACAGCACCGAAGGCCTCGTGCATGCATGCAGCTGACTCCTGTTTCAGATTTCTGTCTTAAAGATGTATATCTTCTTACCATGCATTAAGAGCTCACAGTTAAACCTGATCCTACCTTCCTGCTCAGTGTTAGCACTTGGAGGCTAGCACACAAAAGCAAATTTTCGCATCTTCCAGTGCTTCAATTGCTAAATCATTTCTAATTTTCCCTCTAAAAGCCTGTTCTGGTAATCTTCCCCCACCTGCCTTTCAAAGCTGCTCACTGAGATCCTCATTGGCAAGGAGAGCACGAGGCTCTGATACCACTTCGGAAATGTTTCAAGGCTTCACAACAGTTTTACAATATCTTGCAGCAAAGTGGCAGATGGGATTCTGGAGTAATCAATACACTAAGTAGAGCTAAGTGCCGGATCACTGATTTGAACTGAAAGAATAAATAGTGAATCAAATGAATACAAAAGTACCGTCAGTTCTGGAAGGCAAGAATATTGGTGCCATGTTCTGCGAGCTCTCTGGTCCCCAGATTGCAAGACTGCTGTACCGTGAGCTCAGCGTGTTACAGCAAGGAGGCATTTCTCTTCCTGCACCAGCCCCAGCTGCAGTGCCTGAGGAGCAGCCGCAGTCCTGGTTGCTACTGCAGCTATCACCTCTGCAGCTCCTTGCAAGCCGCTGACCATAAGGCGAAACAGCTGGGCTGGGCATGCCCAGCCACCGGGCAGCTCCCCCGGCCCGCTGTCAGCACTGTGTCCCCTTCCCTGGCCTGACTCTGCTCTTTTCGTGAACCAGAAACGTAGGAAGTGACATGAAAAGCAACGGATGCAAGCAGCAAAATGGGGTGCCTGCAGCCAACCAGTTTCACAGCGCATCGCTTCAAAAGCGGCTCCCCAGCTTCCTCCCTCCCGCAGCAGCGTTTCCCATCAGACATGCAGCAGGCTTCTCCAGCAATCAGCAAACAGGGCTGGGACAATCCACAGCTCCCAAGTGCCACCAGAGCCACGGCAACACCTCAGCAAAAAGCCAAGGGTCACATCAGCATTGCCGATGGGAACCAGTGGCCAGGAGGTTGGCAGGACCATCACTTGCCCTTCAGGGACAAGTGACTGGCTGCAAAACGTGCTCCATGCAGCTGCGTGCGTCGGAGAGGAGGCAGAGGGAAGGCCAGCACGCTCAGCGGTGTGGACCGGCAGCCACAGCCACACACCGAGTGCAGGGGCACCAGCGACCCTTCAGAACCCTCCGCTGTACAGCTGCAACCTCAACCAGGACAAGCAGAGACACCACGCTGAATCTGGCCTTTCCTCAAGAAAAGCAAAGAGAAGCAGCGGAGAAGGGACCTGTCCTTCTCATTTTCTCAACAGTTCCAGGAAACAGACCCTGCGCCCAGGGTGAGCCAAAGCCGATTTTTTTTGGTTGGTTGGTTGGTTTTTTACTGTTTAGGGATTATAAAATCCAAACAAAGGACATGCAACAAGTTATATATTCAAAGGAGATCTTTTTAAGTGCCAAACGGCAGCTGAGCTGTAGTTATGGTTATTATTCAAAAACAGACATAAAACTATAATGTGGATCAACACATTTTATCACAGTCATTCAAAGACATACCAAGTCCGTGCAGCTTAGCTATTACCTTTCTACAGCTCTGAAAGATTTACTATCGTTTCAGCTTAATCTGGAATTTTATTATGTAGTTATTTTAATCTCACTTCAATAATGGGACTCCAAGCAGTAATAAAATAAAGATCATATTTAGATACAGCAATGATGAATAATGTTAGAAACACCAAAAACAGAAACAGAATCCAGCTATCTGCTCTGTTTTGCTGCAATCAGTAGAAAACTGAAATCGAGAGAGCCTTTGTGATGTGTTGTATGTGTGATAAAGGGGTAGTTCCTACTGGGTGGCTGGGACGAGTGTTTCATTGGATGTTCCCTTCCTCGTTATTTATCTGCATGAGCATCTCTCACCCACCACTGCTTTGAAAGCCAGAAGAAGCCATGAGACCATCTTCTCTGAGCCGATGGCTGAATACCAGGCACTATCCTGACTTGACAAACTCCTCCGCATATTTTGCTAAGGTAAAGTACTTGCCCAGGCAGGACGAACCTCGTGCATCAGAAGCTCCCACTACCCTTATTTTACCTGTGACACTGAAGTGAGGCTAGGATCCCTCAGCTTTAGCCAGTGACTCCAGCTGATAGTTATGAGAGTGTGACTCGTGAAAGCTTCAAGATTGACCAAGTTCACCTTCCCACACTCAGACCGAAGGAGAATCAGAGCCCACCTCATCACAGCCTGTCAGTGCTACACTGGGAGGAAAAATCAGCACCCTACATTTGAAGTGGGACCATCTCCTTCCCCTACATTGCAACACACGCTGAGACATCCTGCAGACAGCCCTCGGAAGGGACCGGGAGGATGCCAGCCCAGACCTCACAGCTGCACCTCCGGGCAGCAAGCTGCTGCGGCACAAGGCGCGCACCAAAACAGCCCGGCACTCCCGGGTATGCGTTTCTCCCTCCCCTCCAGCACCTCGGCACAGCAGGCGGTTTCTTAGGTGCATCACCCCCAAGCCCCGTTAACTCCCACGTCTCTCTGGTGTGCTGGGGAATTTAACTCCCCCACGCAGCTACACCTCTCCCACGCAGGCCCTCGTGACCCAGCCGGGTGGGTGCACGGACTCGCAGGAGCCAGAGGCTTCAGTTTAACCCAGCAGCCCAGGGCCCGGCCCCGGTCTGCACCGGCCGCTAGCCCACCGGCCGCTAGCCCACCGGCCGCTAGCCCACCACCGGCCCCCACACACTGCCCAGGGCTGGGGGCAGCGGGCAGAGCCCCCGCGCTGCTCTAGGCCAGAGCAGGCCCTGTCCCGCCCAGCCCGTGCTTTCTCCTTCACACTGCACCCCAGCCCCCTTTGCCCCCTCCACTTCCCCTTGGCAGCCCAGGGCTGTCACTGCAATGAGGACTACTTCAGCGACTCATCAGCAAGGCTCTTGTCACTACTTCTGTCACCCTTCCAAAGGCTGAGGCCCGTCCCTGTCAAGAAAACAGTCTGCAACGTGGATGAGCAGAGCTTGCCAGCCAACAGCACCCCAAGTTCTGTCCTGCGACAGCCCTCTCATCCCTCCTCACCCCACACTGGGGCCAGCATGGCTCTAGGACATGGCAGGGTCATCCTATACCAGCAAATTTCCAGAGAGCCACTTCCCTGACCCCCTTGAAACATCAGGTGCTGTCTGAGACCAAACGACCTCACCGGTTCCTGCGTCACCATGGTGGGACACTAAGGTGATGTTACAAGGACACTCCACCACTTTTCTGTCTGATCCCTGTCTTTTAGTTTCAAACAGGAGTTTTTTAATCTGTTTTTCTCCATGATAGCACATGCTGCCAGCTTTTAAAAGCAGAGATTTTTCCACAGTCTTGTAACAAGGAGATAAGAGACCAGCAGCAGATAAAACTACTGCATAGTAATTGCCTGCTGCCATGACTGTACAGGACACCAAGTGCAGCAGTCCCCGTGAAACAGGGGACGAGCACAGGGGAGGGCAGGCAGGAGCCACCCCTCCAGCTGCTCGCTAGAGTCGCGGTGCTGCTCAGAGAGCCACGCATGGCTCCCAGCTCCACTGGCCTGTCAGGCACAGCCTGTCAGGCTCCAGAGCAGCCACGCTGACCGCTGAGAAACAGCTCATCCTCCTCCCCAACGCTTCTTGCCCTCTCCAGGTGACACCAGCAACAGGCTACCAGGACCACAGCCCCCAGGCACGTTCCCAATGACAGCAGCACCCCAGAAGACCCAGGGCTGCGGCCATCTGCTCTTTGGCACAGAGGATGGGGAGGATTATTTTTTTTTTTGCTGGGAAAACAATCCCTGCTGTATGAATGTATTAAATTTATTTCATGAATATGAAATAAAGAGTTTTGTAAAATCAGGCCATAAATCTGTGTGTAAGCTGAAAGAGAATGAAAGCTCTTATCAATATTTATACTCAGCTCCTCAAAGATAACAGCAGTTCATTTACTAAATATCTTTGAGAAACTAAGCCTTCAGTCAGATGTGGTCCAGAGGAAACATTTTAGCCAGGCAGCATGCTTCAGGAGTCACCTTAACAAGGAAAAGCTTCACAGCAGCAGACTGTGTTTCTGGAAGCCGCACACCATCACTTTACACACGATGCACGGAGCACACAAGCCAAGCCCTGGGAGAGGATGCACCAGCAGAGAGTCTGTCCGCAGATCTGCTCCAGCTCCTGTTGGTTTCACCGAGGCTTGGAGCAATCCCATGGAGTGCATTAGATTGTCAACTGGTCAGACACCCTGCAGACACACATCAGACAAAATCACCACAGGCTGGCCCACGGATGCAGCCAAACACAGCTAATTGGAGCTGCTCTGCGAGGCTCCATGGTAGAGCCCCGTGGCACAGACTGCGCAAGCAGCAGCAGCAACAGTCACTGCAGGCATCCCCACTGCCTGCCCGCAGCCCCCAGGGCTGGCGTGGGGGGGTTGCTTACGGCCTGCACCCCTGCTGGGGAGGTTACTGCAGTAACAGGCGGAGACCTGTCTCTTCACCACTTCCAGCAGACAAGACTGAAGGCCTTCCACTTGGGAACTGCAGTTCTTTGTCATCAAGCCTGTTTCCAATACCACAGAACGTGGTATCTCCTGTCTCCTGCTGCAATCACCAAAACGTAAATCCTTACTCTCCCAATCTGCAGGAAATTGATTTAGGCAAAAGGCAAGTGATGATTCATTCACTTGCTATCTTGGAGCCTGACACTCTCTCCCCAAGAGCAGCACAAGAATGTACCTTGCTACCCACCTAAATATTTGATAAAAGTTAAATACAACTACCTATGATTGATGTTTCTCCTCACATAAGCACTCCAGCCACAATCTGGATAATGTGTAGCGTCATTAAAGCATCAATTATATTCAGCGCAAGTGGAGCTACATTAGCAGGACTGCAGTCTGTTCATTTTGATAAGGTTTTCTCTGTTCGTTTATCAACAAAATGGGGATACCAGCAGGCCAGGGAGCCTGCAGGGTTTAACCCTATTAGGATGGAGTTGACACTTGCATCCTCTGCGCGTGCACCAACAAGAGCATCCTGATTGTTGGGGTTTATTTCTCAGGAAGGTTGGCCTCTGAAGAACCAGCATTCATCTCTGGCAGATATCCTCCAGCTGTAGAACACAGATCGAGCTCTCCGGGTCCCAGCGGCATGCTGATGCCTGACGGAAAGCACTCCAGATACCCAAGCAAAGGGGCCAGAGATGTCAGGTTCGCTGCTGAGTGGCTGATGTTCCCAAACAGCTCGAGTCTTGCTCCTCTCGTGTGCATGCAGGATGGTGGCTTAGAAAACTACAGGAAAGCAAGACAGTTACCTCTGAAGTTGGCCATACGCTAACCCAGCTGCCTTTCACCAGCTCTGAAGAGAAGTTTCCCTCTGCTGTTCCTCTCTTTTGGCTCTAACCAAGAGCTGCAGTTCTCACTCCTTTTAGCAATGCAAGCATGGCCCAGGGACAGGGCTAAAAACTGCAGAAAAGCAATTCCTTTTATTAACAGACCTAAAATTTCCTTCATAAACTACACTCAGACTCTTGGCTTATTAATAGCAGTAAATCTCCAAGACCAATAGACTTCAGTTAATGAATATTGATTATGATAGTGCTGGAAAAGGCTGGTGTCAGTTGAACTGATATTCTGTAGTCCCTCTTTGTCTGAGCGGGGCTGTAAATTACACAAGAGCTCATTTGTTTTTCAAAACTAGGTAGTAGAAAAGTAGTTAAGGCTGCACTGCAGCTTTCACTATCCCAGTACTAAGAAACCACCTTAATGCTAATAGCAGCTGGTCAGTAAGGCTAAGCATTTCTCTTCTTTTAATTCTTTGTTACTGGTTGTTCTTTTTTTGTCTTTTTTTTTTTTTTGGTGTTTTGTTTTGGTTTTGGGGGTTTTTTTGAGCACTTAGGAAAAAGCGGGTCTGGTCCCTTCAGAGCTAAAACAAGATTTATCAACTCAGTGCCCAGCTCCTGTATGCTGAGAGGAGGGGACAGCCGCTAACCCTCCAGGCCACGTGCAGCTCCGAGGAACAGAAGACTCCCAGGTGGTTAACAAGACAGGCAGGGCATTCCTGTTAGACAGTTCCTAATACCCACTGGAGATGCCTGAGCGTACGATGCGAAACGTTATTTTACAGATGGACCTAATTTCTTAGAGGGCTGTTGCCAGCCCTGCAACCAAGTGTTCTTCTATCCCACTGCGCTGGAGGAGGGCAGGCACTAACACCGACTGCACCCAAGCAGACATCCATCCCTATACTTGGGGCAAGCCTGCCCAGGCCTCCAGCTGGCATTTGCACTTCTCCATCTATTTACAGACATAAATGTACGCTTCCCTCTAACCCCCAATGAATATCTTAAAAGTAAAAATCTAAGCTGATTAACACAAACACCATGGTCACCTGCACCTTCAATTCACAAGATAAATCTCATGATGCTCTTGATGAGCAGCTCTATCTTCTACCTTCAGGCTGGGATGACTTTGAACAGCCTTTAAATAAATGAATGAAAGCTCAGGAAAATAAACCAAGGGCAGTCCATTGCAACCCAGAGACCTTATCACTATCCTCCGCTGGGGGAATGAGGCAGTAACAGAGGTGGAGAGGATAGGAATTATGTCAATATTTTCACAAAACTACCTTTTATGCTCACTGAAATAACCTAACAACAACAACAACAACAAAAAACACAACAGCCCTCCCCACACCTGATAAAAATCAAATAATAACAAGAGTGACTTATGCACTCTCTGCCTGGTACTTCAATCTGGCCTTCCAGTTAATACACACTATGATTAAAGCATCTATAATCTGCAGTCTGTGGAGACCTGTAGAGCAGTAGCAGCAGCGGGTGTGCAGCCTGATAAGGGTTGTTCACTCAGTGCAGATGAAACTTTTAATATTTATAACTGCTGATTTTTTTCTTGATGCCACCTATTGAGGGGAAGAGGGTGAAAATTTAAAGATAAAAGCTTGATGGAAGACCAGGTGGAATGTTTTTCCAAGGGCAGGCAGGGGCTTAAAGCTATCTCCACCTAAGAGCAGGTTTAAGGATGCTGCTTAGGCAAGCGCAGCGTCAGAGACTGGGGATGAAGTCTTTGGAAGACCTTCAAGGCTTGTCTAAAGAGCACACAGGCTTTAAGCTGTAAACTCCTATGAGCAAGGGCTGTCTGTGGTTCCTGCCTGCACAGCACCAAGCACAGTGGGGCTGTGCCTGGGTCTGCTAGTCATCATCACAAAATACTTACACCACACCAGGGTAGTTGCATATACTTTAAGTAAAGTGCTAACAGCATTTCTAATTCAGCACTGAAGCATGCTGAGAGATCTGAAAACACATTGTGTTAGCCTAACCCTCCCAATGTCAGTGGGAGCTGCAACAGCCAACACACAGGGCACTGGGAATGCATGGAAAAAAATAAATTGCATCTTACTCCAACCAAGTCACTGTTAATTGCAGTACAGTACATACGATCCACAGTTGGTGAAATTTTAAAGATGCAAGTGCCTTACCAGTCTTCCTCCTGGGAAAGAGCAAAAACCCCCATTTCCAGTAGCATCCCTATTCCAAGTGTATTGAAAATATTTCAGTCTGGGCATTTGGTCTCAGAGATGCAAGGCTCTACCTGGCTCTGCCCACAAGGCAGCAGCAGGCCCTAATCACAAGCCAGAAGCTGCTACTCTCCACTAATCCCCAGCAAATCAGCCTGCCTCATGTGTTGGCTACCCTTGCTCAGTCCCCAAAACACCAGGGTAACAGACTGACACATACAGCTTCTGCAGCCCTTAGTGTGCCACACTGACAGAAAGATTGTGCTTACCCTCCCTCTAGATATGAGAACCCAAGAAAACTCCTTCATTTTCAGCACCATGAGACCTTAACTGTCCCATGCCCAAATGGTTTAATATTTGTGTATTAAAAAAGAATCCTAACACTCCCAAAGCGTCAATAATATGAAAGATATGAATGACACTGCCCATCAGTAATTGTAGACATAACTGGGCCAGCCTGAGTAAAACAAAAAGATGCAGAGAAAGGTATTCAATATATACATATTTCCGTGGTACATAATTTCATTTGAATGACGATACACACATACATGTCTTTTAAAGGTAGTTACGCGGTCTGCATTACTGTAGCATCAGAGCACTTTATTTAATAAACACACACACAACATACCTATGATATAAGGAGACGCATTTTAGAGCTGAAACAACAAGGCTTGGGTGAACCTGAGCTGAAGGGTCTCACGCTGTAAGTTACCATGTCAGCCACTCTGCCTTCCTACCACAGATAACAGAAATTAAAGAAAAAAAAAAGCAGGCCAGCCAGGGAGCAGACACTCTTGCTTTTTCAAAAGAGAACAGTGAAATTTCTTTTAAAAATTCTTGAAAACACCTCACCTGAATTCAAAAGTACCAGAGAAAAGAGGCAGAGCTCTAACGCAACACAGTGTCTCTAAGGTAGCTGCAGTTTTTCTTGATTTAAACAGATTTGTCTGCCAGAAATTAGCTTTCTTGGCCTCTACTTCCTGGACTGTATTTTTCTCCTCCACTAAATATGAGTTCAAAACATTGTAAGCAGAGTTGAAGTCTAATGAGACAACAAGTTGGTGAAAATAATTAGCAAAAGAGTCCTGAGTGAGTTCATCTGCACTCTTAACATGTTGAGTTTATGTCAAACCAAGGTAGAGCACTTAACACCTTGGAAAATGCTATCAGAAGGAATTTCTGCATGACTTCTGGAACTGTAGGAGAAATCCATATTAATAAAGCCACCTAGTATCAGTGGGCTAGTTAAAACTTAATTAGCACCTGCATACACACTGGCCACAGTTCCTGCAAGGCTTGCAGGTTGCAAGCAAAACTACATTAAGCTGCTTATCATTCTAAAGCAAAAATCAAGGATTAGACATACTTTCCACTGCACATCAGTTGGCGTCCCTAGCTACAGTAGTCACCAAGATTCTGCTTATTTCCAAAGCTCACAAGCATTTTGAATTAAGCAACTTTACAACATGAGATGGATGTACATGAAAGAACATTAGCAACATGTCATACATGGAATTACAGAGCATCACCTGTGAATTGTTTTTGACAAACCTAAGCTTTCAATGCCTCAGACATGGGCATGTTAAGACCAGTATGTAGAATCTAAAAATCTCTCTGAAGAAGTGAGTTTAAAAGTATATATAAAAAATTTGTAGCTAGACTATGGTCAGGTGTTTACAGCTATGTACTGAGGTCAACTACTGCAAACAAGTGCCAGCTCTCATATAAAACTAACACATCTGAAAAATAAAAGCAGTAGCTGGAGACCACACTTCCCCTCAGCCTCACTGAATAGCAGCAAGGTGTTCTGTCAGTGCAGTCACTGATCACAGCCAGCATCAGTAACTTTGGAGAAAAGGGCTGGAATCCCAACAATGAACAAATCTAGAAAGCTTTGCTCCGATGGAAAATCACTCCCATATATCAGGCAACAGTATGTAATTGTGAGAAATGAGGAACAGTAAAGGAAAGTCCATCCATGGGTACTGGAAAAGGTCACTAAAGAAGGCCGCACCTTTCTCAGGCAGTCCAGCTTTCACCACCTTGAGATATTTCAAAGGCAGAATTGTCCAGCACAACAGGTGAGCTTTGTGCATGTCTCTAAGGTCAGTCAGTTGTGCAGATGTGTTTGTAAGACATCACGTCAATCTAAACTGAAATGCTCGGTGAAAATATCATTTTTCTTCCCAAACAAACCTCGTACTTGCTCAAACTCCAGGGGCACAGTAACAGCTGTTTTCTTTACTTCTTTATCGAAAAGCTACAAAAACAGAAGATATTGGCAAAACTCAGTACAAGCTCTTCACCCTGGCTGACACCAGTATTCACTCTAACATCTTAGAAGACAGAGCAATAAACCTTTTATATAAAAGCTAGTCCTGCCACCATTGCTGCCTTACGCTCCATCATTTAATGGACATTTTCCCTTTTTCCCTGGCTCTGGGTAACCAGAAGTCAGCCTAGCTCCCTCCCCATCAAGGCTGATGAACAGGACAAGGGTACTGCATTCAGGAAGCAGTCTCCCTTCCGCTTGTTACAATGATTCACAAAGGCCCAGCAACACTACCTCAGAAGCTGAGAGCTCCAAGAGCCCTGATATGTCATCCTCTATTTCAGACAGTGACTGGTTCAGGATAGCAGCCGCCTGGGCAACATCTGGGTGATAATGGTTTTGTAGAGACTACAAAAGCAAGACAAATAGGAGATTGTCCAATGAGTACAGGGTAACACATATCCATCTGGCTTCCTACACAGGTATCTAACCCTTTGGTACTCAGCGAACATCAAACTCTGGCAAAAGAGTCAAGTTTGCTGTACTGTGTTACTACAGAGTGTCAAGAAATCCAGATTTTAGCCATGCTTCAAACATATTAAAGGCCCCTTTCTCCTGGTTCATGTCCAGCTCCAGACAGATGGATTCCTCCACAGGCCATGCCTACAACACATACCCTAATTTTGCCACCTCCTATAGCCCTGATGTTGCAACTGAGCTTCTGCTCTCTGGGCTTCCTGCTCCCAAGCAACATTCTTCTTCCTGCTTCAGCCCGTTGCACAAAACCCTTGTAGCATTTAAATGGAAAGTGATAATCCTGCCATTAAGGTTTTAGAGTCACCGGGAGTAATTTAACCAATTTCAGCCTTCATGCGCCATTCTACAAATGATCCAGGTGAAAGGTGAACGCTACAATCTTCTCTAGCATTTTTAAAGCCATTTCTACAGGATGACCCAGCTGTACCCAATTAATTTCCGTCAATGCTCAGCAAGTTCCTCTCTCCCCTCCAAAGCAAATAAAAAGCCTTATACATTTGCAGCTATTTAGTCTGTTTCAGCTGTTAACTGCACACTTTTCAGCTGCATGGTCAGATGTTCACTCACAAGTCACCTATTAATTAGCACATACTAGTTCTCATGTGTGTGAAATCCTCTGCCTCTTATGCTAGGATAGAAAAGGATGCAGAGTAAAAGAGTAGCCAGAAACTCATCTCATTTGCAAGATGTGTCAGCAGGTTCTTACACATGATGCTGCTGACTGCCAAGGTGTGTCATGAAAGCAGCAAGGGTGGAAGCAGCCCATACCATACACAGATGTGCCTTGTTAGCTGACATACCTGAAGCTCCCAGAGGGAGCTCTCCAAAGCCCTGCTCTCAGATGGCTCCTCCTGCTCCATAACATACGGATCTTCTGACAAACCTAAGGAAAGAAATGCAGAGCTAATACCTCCTCTGTGATGCCCACAATGCCAAAGGGAACACAGAGACCCAGAGCAGTGCTGCAGCCAGACATGCACCTTCCCAACACATTTAGAATCCACGAACAAGCTGACACACACCAGCATTACCCAAGCATCACTGTTTGCAGCACTACAGAATCACATTACCTCTAAGGGCACAAAAAAACGGAATAGTCTGATGTAAGGGCATCTCAGGCAACTTTGAACTGCCACTACTGACATTCAACACTGGTCAGTTAAACCACAGACAGATGAAGAAAAACTCTGCAGTCTGCAGAGGCCCCAGTAGGTCCACCTACAGAAAAACACTACAGACAGAAACTGAAGAGGTCTCTGGTTTCTGTGTTCAGTTTCTTTTCTCACTTCTTTATTATAGAGTCTTGAGGTGAGCAAGACAAGCTCAGTGGCTGGTACAGCTCCCTCAGCTGTTTAGCACTTGGAAGGAGCCTGGGTCAGTGTGCCAGGCTCGCAGCACCATCCACTTGGGGGATCATGCAGACTGTTTCCTGCTTCAAGAAACAGGAATATTCCTGCTTTGAGGCCAGGGAGGAGCGGGGCGGCAACTGTGAGGCCCAAGATCAGAGAGGGGCAATGCAGATGGGTCTTCACAGTCAGAGAACTTGAAGGGGCAGCCTGTTGGCTTCCCACAAAGCCAAAGGATCCTTCTAAATCTCAGAACCGAGGCCACACCTGGAATATTGTGTGCAGTTCTGGGCTCCCCAGTACAAGAGGGATGTGGAACTTCTAGAGAGGGTCCAGCGTAGAGCTATGAAGATGATTAAGGGATTGCAGCATCTGTCTTATGAGTAAAGACTAAGCGAGTTGGGCCTGTTTAGCCTACAGAAGAGAAGATTGAGAGGGGATCTTATCAACGTGTACAAACACCTGAGGGGACAAGGTAAAGAAGATGGGGCAAAACTCTTCTCAGCGGTGGCCAGCGATAGGACAAGGGGTAATGGGTACAAACTGAAACACAGGAAGTTTCATCTCCATATGAGGAAGAACTTCTTTACTGGAACAGGCAGCCCAGAGAAGTTGTGAAGTCTCCTTCTTTGGAGATACTCAAAACTCGTCTGTATGCAATCCTGTGCAAAGTGCTCTAGGTGACCCTGCTTGAGAAGGGGGGTTGGACTAGATGATCTCTGGAGGTCCCTTCCAACCTCAACCATTCTGTGATTCTGTGTAACTGAGGCTGGGATCTCCCCTCCACCTCCACAGGAATCCTGCTCCTCAATCCTGCTGTCTAGAGGCATAACACAAAACTCCCCTGCCCACCTTCTCTCTTACCTCCTGGCCCATTAGGTCTGTGCACTAGCACTTTGCACGCTGGGTGCCTCCGAAAGAGATTACAGATGAAGGGAATGACCATGAGTAGAGCTTCAGGAGGAGCAGTGAGGGCCAGCCGGGAGAGGCGCTTTATAAATGCTGCTACCAGGTACGCCGGCAAGTGACTATTGGAAAGGAAACAGAAGAAACCAGCAAGTACAAGTCCCAGGAAGCGAGCCAGCAAACTCATCAATCCAAACAGCATGTCAGGTTAAGGATCAGTGGGGTTCTTCAACTTTTTGGACCATGCAGTGAAGAGAAGCAGTAATACAGGGTCTTGTGTGCTGCCTGGAACAAATTTGGGGGCATGCCATTCAATGCGTGAATAATCTCAAATCACTTTGTGATTCAATCCAGGTGCATGGCACCACTCCAAACACTTGCTGTAGCCAAGCACAGTGCTTGTACATGGTCATTCATGCCGCAGTCTTTATTCAGTCATTTTATAAACTTCTGAGCGCTTGGCCAGGCAACCTTAATTATATTCTTCTAATGTAGTTTTGTGGGTTTAATTAATATACATGCCATGGTGTTAAATTTACATAATACTTCCAGGACTAAAGCAACCAGTGCAGCTGTTAATAGGAACATAAAGCTGCTGTAATGTAAATGTGCAGGATAGTTCTCTTTTATGGTAAAAATGCAAATTTCTAACAGCAATCAGCTCATCTAGGCACTTTCTTCAGGTCAGAAGAGCTGGGATGAAAGACGACAATTTTCAGCCACTCAGCCTTCATCCCTAGGGCTCACTACACCTGCAAGACTCAACAAAGCCACCCCAAGGTACACCATCTGTCATATCTTGTTACTCTCTCCAAAGTGCACTATGAATACAACCAGGGTTGATATTAAGTGCCTAGTGCTGAACTGTAAAGCATTACTCTTGGTTTATTTTATAACATAGGATGGCAACTGTATGACCAGCTGCTTATCTAGTTTCTTCCCTGCACACAATGAATTGACAGCATCAACACAGACTGTCAAACACTGTATATTTCAATATTATATGTCTGCAAAAGGTCATCACTTTATCAACAGCTTTATGATACCATGTCTATAAAAAGCCTGCAAATGTTACTCTTCCATATTCATAAAGATTGAGAGAAAAATCATCACTTTCAGTCAAACTGGAATACAGATCAAAATACATCCATAATGATTTGCAGATCAAACTCATAACTAACTGCATTTTTACTTTCTGAAACTAGATGGATGTGTAGCAAATCTTCAAAAACAGCACATGAAAAATTACACAACACTACAACAACACTCATGGATTCAGTTTTCTCAATAAGAAAAGAATCTAATTCAGCAGGCACACTGAATACATTAAATCCAGACGTGGAGGACTGTTCAAAAATAGACTCTGGCCAACAGAAAAGGAGGAGTAAAATATGTGAACATATATAATAAAGTTGCTACTTACGAAGAAGACAAAAATAGATCAGCCAAATGGAAAAAGCGGGCTCGGTACTTCACATGATATATAGAAGGGTCTAAAAGACTGTACAGCTTTTTGTAAAAGTCAGGGTATTCCCTATTAAAAAAGCAAAAAGGAAAAAGACAACATCCTTTGCTGATTAGTGACACACAATGGGACCACACCAAGTCTAAATCTTTCTGTGCTTTCATGATAAACTACCCCAGATCACTGCTGTGCTGTGGGGGACTGTTTAGCTTGCTTTGGTCTGTCTCCACAGCCACCACTTGAAGTCAAGCTGAAAGGTGAATTTCTGGCTTTTGCAGTGCCCAGCCATTCTGGAGACACGAAGCTACGTCCACTGACTGCAAGTGGTACAGGATCCAGTGAAAGGCACACCAAAGACTACAGTTTCACTATGTAATCAGATCAATGGAAATCGATTTTCAAGCGCTGAGCAACTACAGTCTGGAGAAGAGGATATTTAGGCTCAGCTGAAAAAAAGGTCAGACTATCAAAAGAGCTTAGCATCCAAACAGCTGAGCCTCTTGTGCAGAGAGTGGCTTTTTCATGGGGGGATTTTAAAGTCTGAAGATGAGGAGATTTCTTTTCAGTCCTTTTATGTAAAGATGTAAATGCAAAAACCCATGTCCCTTTAAACAATATGTTCTTTTTACTTACAGATTATGCTGATGAATCAGAATAAATAATCCATTTAAGGCTAGAAGACTAATTGCTCCACCTGTAAGAAAGCAAGCAGGTATCAACACAATAAATAAACAAACAGATCAGCTGCAACTTGTTTCTATTAAAAAAAACTTTCCCAGAAGGAACACAAAACTAAGAGTACCTAAAATTAGAACCAGCATAATGGCTGTAAGGTGAGACAAGCTCACCTAAAACCTTCCAGAGGCTCACAAGTTATTTGCAAAGATTAAGCTGTAGTTTAGAAGAACAGAGAGACACATACATTCTGCTCTTATCCCCCAAGAAAGCCACACTGGGAAGGCAAAGATCTCCTCAGAAAAGCCATTTCTGTAGGAAACTGCACATTCTGTGTCTGGATCCAGCCCAGGTATCAACAGCGCTGGCTGAACTCTGTTTATAAGAAATCACTCCAGTGCTCAACTCTTTCCAAATCCTTAAATATAATCTTCCTAACATACAAGGAGCAACAACACTGACAAACACAGGTTATAGCATCTCACTTTGGGGGGGCCATACATTTCACCCTAGTTCCTTAGCTTCATTCCAGCCAAAGTACATCTACTTCATCATCCAGGCTGTGGTGTTGCATCTAGCAGCCCTTCCAAGTCCATACGTATCATGCTGCAGAGCCCTACAAAGGACAAACAGCCTTTTTTCACTCACCTATGCCATAGGCTACGGTCAAGAAGTCTATCATGAGTGTAGGTTCATTCATATAAGGCAGGATGGAGTCATGCAGAATAACAAGAACTTTTTTGTAAAGGCCAGTGGGTAGCTGTGAAGGACAAAACAATACACTCAAACAATCACTGCAAGGAGAACTCTAAGAGCAACAGCAACATATGGCTCAAAAAGGCAACACCCAAGCAAAAGGGAATGTGCCACGACAAAACAGAATGGCTTACGGCAAGAGTTCCCAAATGGGAGAGCATACAAGTAACACGTGACAATTAAGTTCGTTCAAAGAAGTGGGTGCTCACAACTACAAGTGTCATCACAACTCAGAGGCAGAAGTGGGGGGAAAGTCACTAGCAAAGAGGCTTGGGAACCTTCAACTTGTAACCACAAGTCGCTATGCTGCACATCACTCCTTATGGTCAGGCTTATTTAAGGGGGAGAAAAAGGCTGAGAGTAAGAAGAAAGAGACCATACGCGAGGTCAAGTTTCTTCGGCAGGAGAACAAACCAGCAGAGATGGTGACTGGGCTGTTCTCATCTAATGCTGAAAGCATAGTGAGGTCCTACCAGGAGCTCCATGCAAGGACAGCCACAGCCTCTAAGGATTAGCAACTGGAAAGCAATACAGATCAGTGACAGAAGTAACACTCACCTTGTGCTTCAGAAAACTGAGCCACATTCTTTCAAACGCCTGCTTGTGCGCCTGAAAACAGAATTGCAAACAGTGAGTTAAACGCACTGGAGTAGATAAAGCTCTATTTTCAGTAGATGAAAGCTCAACTCTGAAGCACCAAATGAACGGTTACCTGCAGCTTCGACACTTTCCATTCCTCCCGGTTATCTAAGAAGAAAGGCAAAAGAGATATGGAACTTGAAAAGGATGTTTAAAAAAAATAAGATGACTCTTGTTTTACTTAGTCCTTTGAAAATTCTCACCCTAGTTATTGCAAATACCCACATAAAACTGAATGAATATAAGTCCACTTAGATAGAGGAGCCAACTTTGTAAGTAAATTTGCATCATATTAGTCAAACTGTTCCCTAAGCATAATTGGACACACTAGAATTAAACGACAGTTTTCTCCTCCCCCTGCAGTCTAATATAAAATACCAAGAAAAAACCTTCATAAAATTGAATTCCTCTGAATTTAGCAGAGTGAAGATAACATATGTTCCCTTGAGATATTAAAGCCATATGTCTGAGTTTGAGATTTTCCACTGCCAAATGGGTTGGGACACATCAGAACTCAGTTAAAAACGTTCTCACTCCAACTCGAAAGCATCACTATCACCTCCAGAAGCAGGTCTTTTCACTACACTAGGGATGTTCCTTTTCCAGATGTTAAGACGAGACTAGGAACAAGAGGAAAAGGTAACATTCCCCAAACCAGGGTATCTAAAAATTTGATATGAACTCCTTGTATTAATATAAGGCTGCGAGAGACTCCACCGTAGACTGAGGAATGTGGATTTTGTAATACTGTTTAGAATCTCTGTGATCACAGAAGCAGATATTTTTCATTAGCAAACACTAGCAAAGTCTTCACACAATAAAAATCTCAAACATGATTTTCCTTTTCATACACAGTTCATCGTGTGGAGCTTACTAACCTTGCTTCACCATAAATTTGACCATGTCACGCTCTTTGTTCGGCATGTTAATGGGTGAAATGAGGGAAAATATGTTCTGCTGGTAAAATGGCAGTGGCCTCTAAGAAAAAAAAGCACAGAATCAAATATGAAGTAAGGTCCATAACAGATGGTAAGTCATACTGGATCTCCATAGCACCCTATTTCCCAAGCACTGAATATATTTAGGAAAGAAAATGGAAAGGAAAAATGCTGATGGATGAACTGCATACTAGTTCTCTATTGCTGCGCTGTCCTGGAATATTGTTACTCATTTGAGTAACACATGACCTATGTCTGAACTAACTCTGGTTTAACAAAACAGGTGGATCCAATTAAAGAAAGAGAGAGAATAAAATTAAATACTGTGTGCCACTCAAGCTGAAGAGATTTGGGTAAAACAGAAACTAGAGCCTAGACCACGAGGTTTTGCAAGAACAACGTGTTTGTCTTGAACGACCTCCAATTTCAGACTGAAAACAGTCTTATGCACAACTGGTATACACTGAAAGCATGAAAAAAACAATGTCTTCAAATAGGCACGCTTATTTCTCCTGCTTCCAAAGTTCTTCCATATACCAGTAGTCCCTCCCTGCTTCACACACAAGGTAGATGCTTCAGAGCAGGAGTTCATCCAGACCCACCCCAGCAGTAATGATTTGTTACCTCCTTTGTCTTCTGCATGACTTGTCCAATGCTCTCAGTGACTGCCTTCATGACAAAGTACCGAACGTCATCATACTCCATGTATTCTTGGAAGCGAGAGATCAGGAGTGAAGCATCCTCATTTAAGGGAATTAAGCCATCAACAACTACCTAGCAAGAGGTTTGCAAAGAAAAGCAACAAGTCAGTTTCTTGCAGTACTGGAGCAGACAGCTGTGATGGTTGAGGGCAACCCCTGTCTTTCTGAAAGGCAGCTAGCAATACCGTGCCCTGCTTGCCCCAGAGCAATGACCTCTGATTCCTGACCTCTGAGACAAGTCCCTCACATCAGAGACAATGTCATTTAGAAGTAACACAGTGAACAAACCGAGGGCAGTACCTTCCCTCTCATCTCCCAAAAACTGCTTGCAAGTTAAGACCAGGGACGGAAAAAAAACCAGAGCTGATACCTCAGAAACACTCAAGAATCCAGCTTGACCCTGCACGAGGCAGCTGCTTCCACACCTGCAGGTATCACCTCACCAGGAGCAGAAGCTCTAGACTTGGTGCCACCTCTATAACACTGTATCTTCCTTCCTTGTCAATATCTCCTAGTCTGAAACTTTTGTTCTGGAGAACTTAAACACAACAGGTTGTGCATGCCATCGGGTAACTGACAGCAGGAACTTTTTAGTTCTGCAACTTACCTTTAGAAGTTCACGAGGAAAAGTGAAACTCCCCTTCCACTCTACTTTGATCAAAGGATATTCTGCCTCCAACTCAACAAACTTCATGAGGGTGCAGAGTGATAATTCCTTTAAAACAGAAAAGAAGAAATCCACCTCAGCAAGGACACCAGTGGCCAGATGCAAAGGAGGCTGCTTCTAGCTCTGCACAGAAGTATGAAGAATGAACTAGGACGTTCTTCACTGAGAAAACTGCATGCACGTTACTGGCAGATCAATATGCAAACTTAAGTCAGAGCGCTAGCAACGTCTTATAACATTTCCTGTCCTCCTACTCTTTAGCATTAGAGAGATAATTGGTTCTACATCGCAATAGACCCCCATGTAAACCGGTGTCCCGAACAGCAGGCTCACAACTGACCTTGACCTGGAAGGAGCCACGGCCCATCAGCTCCGACAAGCAAGCCACACAGTCGTTGTAGCGGTGCCTCATCCACACTTTGTATTTGTCTTCAGCGCTGCCGTTACCTGGAGAGCAGAGCGCGCCCTGCTGAAGCTCATCGGCTGACGAGCCGCGTGGGGAAGCGGCCCGGCCTGCGCGCCGAGCCGGGCTACGGCAGCCCCGGGTCCTGCCCCGGGACACCGCGGCCTCCCCCCGCCTGCGGCTCCCACTCACCGGCCAACGAGGCCTCCTCGGCGGGCAGGCGGCCCACGAACAGCTCCCTCCGCTCCAGCAGCGCCCCAAAGAGCCGGCTGCAGGCCCTGACGGCGCAGAGGACGTCCTCCTCCTCCGCGGCCTGGGGAAGAGCGGGGCCGTGAGGAGACGGAGGCGGCGCGGCCCCGCTGCCCGCTCCCCGCCCGAGGGGACCCCCTCCGAGCCCCGCCGCCCCGACCTCGCCCCCGGCCCGTACCTCCAGCAGCTCCAGGATCTCGAAGACGCGGTTGGCGTTGCCGCGGCTGCCCAGCACNNCGCCCGCCCGCCCGCTCGCCAAGTGACAGCGCGGCCCCCCGCCGCCGGGCCCTGCCCGCGCCTTACTGAAGCGAGGACAAGGGCGAGGTATAAAAATGTACACTTTATTACACCTTCAGGTAGGATACATCACTACTCCTTACAGTCCTACTGGATCAAGTACAAATGCTCATGTCCGTAAGTTATTTACACGTTGACTTCCTAACACACTCCTGGGAGAAAGACACATCGAAAGGAGGAAAAAAAAAAAAAAAAAAAAAGGAATTTATCTTCATTAACTGACCGAAACAAGAAACAATTGCCTCTTTAGACACCAAATCAGACCAGCACAACGATGCAGCCAACAGCTCTTCCACTGTTGCAAGTGTTCCCCCCCACACAACCGCCATGCACCTAGTAAGAGCTAAACATTTAAAAGTAAAACTGGGGCTAACTATGCAATATTTTTGGATGAGCAACAATATACTGTACACAGTGTCAGTTATCTGTTACCATTGCATTTACTTTGCATTTTAAACTATTCCATTGCCAACATTACCAGCTTTCCAGCGAGTAACGAAGTTTAGGTAATGGCACAAAACAGTAGTTCAGCAGGGTCAGGGGAATACTTCTTCAACCTTAAAAAAAAAGAAAAAAGAAAAAACATTGCCCCCCCATAGTTGCAGACCTGAGGGTCCAAGAAAAATCAGATGTAGGAAAAAAGTGGTATAAAATTTAAAAAAAAAAAATCAGGAACGCTGCCTGACCCAGTGTTTACATTTGTGATCTTAACAGAATGGGCTACCTATCCTACTTAACACAGAGGAGCTGACTGGGTATTCTTTCTTGTTTAAGCCATTTGGATTGCTAGGTACCAACAGGTGTGTACATATAGAGGTTAAGAACAAAGATACACTTTCCTTGCCTTTAAATAGGCTCCCCTCTTAAAAGAGTAAAAAGATCACAGAATGAAAAAATAATTTTAAAACCATCTCAGAAAAGGAATGTTGTAATTTTGTCTGAATTTTACATGTTGTGCAGTATTATGGCCAAACTAAAATAAATCTATTCAAGCCACCAAGAGCTTTTTGATTCCTCACTCAGTGCTGTTTGCAAACGGAGTTTTTCTTTTTATGCAAGAAAAGTAAAGAAAACCCCCCAAAGTTCTATGCAGCTTTTTGCTTTTTTTTTTTTTCATAACAATAAGGCAAACTGATTTGGAGGAAGAGGCCATGCTCTATTCACATCCAAAATACCCACCTGAAGATACATTCATCATTAGCTTTAGTAAAAGAATAGTACAAAAGTTAGATCTTACTCTTTACACAATTGAAGAATTAGTCTTAGATTTGATTTCACTATTCTCCCCTTCCCCCAGTCCCCCACCCTCCCCGAGCTGAAAGCTTAGTAGAAAGTACTGAACATTTAAACATGTTGCAAGAGCAGAATGAAACTAAGAGATTAAATTTTATCTGTCGGAGAGTTTCCTTGACGGAAGTCCTATGAGAAACAGCTATGGACCATTTGTTTAGCTGTATTGACTGAACAATTCTTTTACAAAAAAAAAAAAAAAAAAAAAGGGCTACACTTTTAATACACATCTACTATCAACACAGTATTTACTCAGTTCATGCCTAAAATATCCATTATCTTAAAGTGAAATATGAGAATGAGTGCACAGGTTGGGTGCTTCAGTAAACTGTACACAAAACTACTAACAAACATTTTAAAAGACTTACAAAAATGGAGAATGAAACTTTTTTTCCTTTTTAATTACATATACTTACAGGTTTTCACATTTATTGGCTAAACTTTTCAGGGAGCACTTCAAATGTAAGTTGGATCTTCCTGAGGTATTTACCTCAAGTGAGAACAACATGCAGCTTTCATACAGCTGGAAAATACTTTGCTATAGTAGCCACACTTGGTTCTTTGAACGGCTTCACTGCGGATATTAAGCACACATCCAAACTATAGCAAAGAACTGCATATTCCCACGGGCAGTTTATGGTATGCTAACATAGACGGATTTTACTGACATTTATGACATTTTACCATTTTACTTTTGTGAAGCTGGGCAGAATTTCAATCTAAGTAATGTTTGCTTTATCTGGTTTGAATGAGCACAGAGAACACTGGCAAGAATGCACCTTGTACAGATTCTGAACGCTAAACAGTTGCTAATACGCTGAAGTTATGTGAGAGTTTCCATGTTTAAATGTTCACCAGCAAAATCCTTCTGTTAAAAAAAATAGAGGTGGTTTCTCTTCATTTGGACGTTTGGAGTAGCTTCTCACTTGGCTTAGCAAACAAGAAATGCTGCATTTCCCTGTTATTGCATTTTAATCATCAGTTCAACTTGGTTTGGTAGGTGCCTTTAATCTGACAGTAGGCGTCCTCATTTGTACTTTTGCTTGCTGATTCTGGGCTTCAGATGTTGCTGGTGTCTGGGCTGGATTCTGTACACCTGGAGCCTGAATCTGGGGAGATGCTGTTGTCACAACTTGCTGTTGTATCAGTTTCTGCTGGACGACTTGAGCAGTAGCAGTTGTTGCAGGAATCACCTGAACCTGCTGTTGACCTGCTGTTGTCTGAGAAAGTGTCACGGTTTGGGGTTGAGCTTGTACCTAGACATTAGGATGACAAGGCAATTACAAAACAATAATTTAGTATTAAACAGTGTTTATTAAATTTCCACTCTAAAGAAGTACGTGATTGCTCCCTTGACTGACAAGCATCTTGGACAAAGTAGAAAGACTGGGAGGGATACTGGGAATGTAGACTCTGTGGTTTCAGTATGAAACAACGTTCTGTCACATTTTCTAGAGCCTTATAAATCAAAACTAAAAGCCAGGATGTCTGTAACTCAGATCTCCTGAGTTTAAAAAAAAAAAAAAAAAAACCTGGAAAAACAGGAAATTTCAGTACTACAGAAGCAGAAGTGAAGGAACAGAGAAATGAACAGAAAGATAGATGGAGGATCAAACAGGGGGAAACACCCACTCTGCACCCATACTGTGACAATAAATACAGCCACTAAGGCTTCCTACCACTTCCCGGCACTACACTTTCAGACTACAGCTGCCAGTCTCTCACCAATTTAAGGTAGAGTAGTTTGAACTTCATCCAGAAATCTAATTTTCATAGCTCTACCCAGAGCAAGGGAGAAAGAAGTTCAATGTCTCCTTACTCAGGAGACAAGGTCATGAAAACTGAGCAGCTTCAGCTGCCTTTGTCAGAGGCAGAAGCCAAATGAGGCTGCAAGGGCTTCTCTGGGGGAAAGTTAACTCTTGACTGATCCAAGAGGAATCCACTAGGAAGCACCAGCAAGGCAGACCACCACATACAGAACATCAGATGCTGAATATCAAGACCGCAGTTTTAAGAATACTTCACAAGGTCTAATCCTACTGCCACTGAAGCCACCAGCGCATCTGTGAGGGCAGCTGTTTATTTGTTTTTACCATGGATTTCAAGAGTCCCAGAGTTATGCCAACATCAATGACTTTTGAAAAGCCAGTCTTTAATGTCCCTTGAAAAATTACCTAAGAGCTCTTACTGCCTGCAGGGAATAACTCAACTTGTGTTGACTGATGAGGTTTCTACTCCCTGCTGTCTACCTTGCCCTTGCAGCATTCACATCTAAGGTGGTTATCAGTCAGCTTACACCACTTTATCATCATTTTAAGATAAACAATCACAGATTTTATTCCACACTAAAACACTGTAGTATAAACTGTGACAGATTAAGAGGAGATTGGCTCAGATTTCTGTGCACTGAGGGCAATAACCTCATCCACCATCCAAAGTTAAACATTCCTGCCAATCAACAGTAGAAGTTATGCCTGCTGCTAATGGTCTGCAAGACGTTGTTCTAAACAGTGTTAAATAACCTGCCTGGTAGTTAAGGGAAGGGAGACCAAACTGCCTGTCCTTCTCTTACCCTAGTCCCATCTGTTATCACACCACATTTAGAACAGATACCATACCATTCTCACTTTTATTAAGCACTTTACACAGCTTTATGAACTGGAACAAAACAACTTGTAACTCCCTATTTGTCCCAATTTTTGTAGAACAAATTCAGATGGTTCTCGTTAGTTCAATTATTTGCTATCCTGACTATACATCACAAGAAACCAGTAAAAATTTAAATTTACAAATTCTTTCAGCTCTAGAAAGTATTTTTTTAAATCTGTTTTTCAGCTCATCTACAGTGCTGGAAAAAAAAAAAAAACATTGCTCCACCTATTAAGGTTTTAGACTAAAGAATATGCAGCAACCTGACTTGGTTTTCACATGATCCATTTTTATAGAAGGGAAATTGCTACACTCTTCAAGAATTCTACCTATACCACACAAGGGGAAAAGTATACATATTTTCAAATAAATGAGCTTTCAACAGGATCATGTTTCTAGTGCTATATTTGACAGGCGCAAAACCCACCTGTTGGGAAACTGAAACCATCTGCTGAATGTTGGCAACAGCAGCCTGTTGCTGGACCACTTGAGGAAGTTTTGCAACCTTTAGTGACATGAAATAAAGAAAGATTTAGTCAGAATAAAAAATTGCTAATAGTAGCAACATACCATACCTATCAAAACCGCTACCAAGTGAAAACCTTTTCTGAGTCCTGTTCACTGCAATTTGGCACCTTGGCGTTCTCAGTAATACCGCACTTTTGTAAAAAAATAAACTCTTTAGAACAGTGTATTGAGAACTTAGCTAGGACGGGAAGGGGAATCTTCAGTTTTAACTGTAACATACTTGTTTCCTCCTAACTATATATAACATTGAAGGAAGCACAGCCATTCTAATGGGCTACCTTACCTTAGATATACTTTTGAAAGAGTAAGGTTTCTAATTCCTAATCCTCTTCCTTCTCCTTGGTTAGACTGATCTGGTTATGCAGAGAAGAAGATAACTATCAGCTACCCTTGGCTGTTAGAGATTAGGCCAGGAGACAGCACTAGAGAACAGGAAGAACTATGACTGAATTTTCTTTAGTAAATACAGTACAAATCCCTTGCTTAACAAAAAGGAGTGACATAGTTTCTTTCTTTCCAACACGAAAGGCAAACTCATGTCTCAGATAGTTCCTCTGACTTACTAAAAGGCCACATATTCACCACCAATGAATTTTATTATAAAGACAATTTAAACAAATGTGTAACTAGAATTAATATGAGTGGGTGCTAAGATCCTATGTCACCTGTCAGCTTTAGGGTTATCCAACCACAGCAGTGTTTAAAGGTGTAAAACTGTGTTACCTGTACCTGAATCTGGGCCTGCACTTGCTGGGTTCCACCTGGCTTCTGTGTTTGGGAAATTGGAGTTGTTAAGAACTGCGTTTTAATGGCAGGCTGTGTAGTATAGGTTACTTTTTGTTGCTGTGATGTCTGCTGTTGGGTTTGGACTGTAACTTGTTGAGCATTTATCTGCATAAGAAAAAAAAGCATCAGTAACTACAAAATATATGTGTATTTTAAAAAACAGGTATGTAGCTAACAAGATTAATTACATTTTATTATTGAAACAAACTCTCTCACGATTAAAAATAGCAAAATAAGCTAGGAGAAAACTTTCATGCATTTATACAAACCTTCTGAATCATTTAAAGGTTCTCTCTTACAGGCACACACACTTCATATGACAATACCTTTCCAAAAAACTACATTGGTGAAAACCACGTTGGTGGCTAATTGACAGCAAGGCCCATGAGAAGCTGACATTTCAGGGAAAAGTGTATTTTTCACAGTTTACATTGTAAAAGTGAAAATCTTTGGGCATTTTCCACATTTGGCTGTATTAGAAGTGACTAAAGAGAATCTTAATCTTTGTTACTTCAAACAGAAAACAAAAATAAAGTTTGCGGCATGAGAAATCACACCAAACAATAGTCTTAGAGAAAAAAAATATTAAGCACCTGACAAGGCACGTGACAAACGTGACAAAATAGAAATATTAACTGACTGTCTAGGAGCATCATCACAATTTACAGCTGAAGCTTTACAACCAGAGAACCATTACATAACTCAGTGGAAGGGCAAACAACAAGTACCTTTTGCTGCACAGTAGCTTGACCTTGTGCAACCTGAGGCTGGATAGCTTTCTGCTGCTGTGCTGCTTGATGATGTTTGAGTTTTAGAAGCTGCTGGACATGCAGTGGCTGTGCAACTACTGTCTGGCCTCCTGAAAATTACAAAAATAATTAGAACTGTCAGAGTCTTCACTTTATTGCTTTGTCCCAGTAACCACAGCTTGCAAACACAGATTGTGCTTTTATAGACTTACACATCTGCATAGCTTTGAGCACTAACAACCCACTGATTTTAATAGGAATAAGACACATGATTTTGACAGTGGAGTAAAAACATTCTTTTATCTAAGGGCATAAGTAAGCTAAGTTTGTGTTCTAACCATTATACTTCCTACAGGAAAAATTCTGTCTGCACTACAGGAGACAGTTATGAAAGACAAGTTTTCCTGTTTCCACTTTGCATTTTAAAAAGATGCAATTACTGTGGCTTTATTTTTAAAACTATATCTGCTCACCTACTCATACGCACAGATTTCTGACTTACCATTCATACTAACCTCCAGATTAAATGGAGTAAATGCAATTCTCTTACCTCATTTTTGAAACAAATTGGAGTTCAACCTCTATCATTTTAGTTTTTAAAAAGTGTGAGTCTCCCATAGAAGACATTAGCTGAAACACCCTACCTTTAAAGAAGTGGAATTTAAAATTATGTTATGTTTTAGCAAGTGCGTTGACATACCTGCTGCTTTCTGTGGCTGCCCAATAGCAACACTAATGCCTGCAACAGTAACAGGGAGTGTAGTGACTCCTGCAGATGACACAACAGCAGCTGGAACAGACACCACAGGAGGTTTTGCCAAAGCAACCTGTGCAGCTTGTGGAGTTTGGGCCTGGATCTGTCCTTGTGCTTGAAGCTGGGAAGCAGGAACACGAGTCTAAGCAGTAAGGAATGAAGATTATTGTACTGGCACACAAAAAAAACATTTGCTGTATATAACGGGTGATTATAAAGTGACAGTTGCAAATGTTCCCAAGTATAACTTCTTCTTTACACTAATACACTTCAGAGATGGTGTCACTTGGTAAGTGCAATTTAAAGCTGTTTGTGTTACAGCTCTATCTTTTGTACTGCCTAAGTAATGCAAAGGGCACTTATGTGCATGAATAACCAGCATCCAGTTCATTTAAACCAGCAAAGAGAACAAGCTGTTTTGTTTTCACAAAGTCAAAGATAACTTACAAGACGAGCAACTTGCAGGTTTGTCACTGTAGTGCCTGTGAGAACTGCGCCAGGACGAGGTGCTGTAACAGCAGTGAGTTGTTGAGTTTGCTGTTGCTGTTGCACTTGTACTTGTGCTGTTTGCTGTTGAGTCCCTTGCTGTGTCTGCTGTGCTGTCTGTTGCTGAGGAAGCTGCAGTTTCTGTTTCTGCAACTTGATCAGCTGCTCCTGCAAAAATAAAACACTTCAGTTGTTTCCAATTTTTTAGATGACTACAGGAAAAATAATAGAGATGAATCTGCAGCTTTAAAGCAGAAACATTCTATGCCAGACTTTACTTAAGATCAAATAGCTAAGAATGCAGCTCCTTTACAAAATGGGTTGCCAGCGAGAGGGTAATAATAAGTGCTTTACATCCTGACCTGTGGCAATAGTGGTACTATCTGAAATGGTTATCGGACTACCTGCCTTCATGTCGTTTTAGTAGGATCAACTTTAAGAAAGACCCACATTTCATTTTAGTTCAAGAAAACGGGGTACAACACACACTGCTAATTATGCTTACAGTAACAATGAGAGTAACATGCCACATTTCTTCAGGAACATTTCCTCACCTGTGACAATTTTCCAACAGTTTTTATTTGAGCTGGAGACTGGGCTTGTGCCTGAGCCTGAATCTGAGGGACCTGCACCTGAGCAGCCTGCTGCTGCTGTTGCCTCAGAAGCTGGAAGTGAGCAGGGGTGATTGTTTTACCAGACAGCTGGACTGTTGGGGTAGCTGTGAATAAAAAAAAAGTTAAAAAAAATTTAAAAAGAAATGCTCTGAAGACTTTCAACATTGAATTTAGTTCTTTGATTTTGCCCAAAAAGCTGAGTTGCTAAAGGAGCATTTTTCGGCTACACAACAGTTTGTGGACTAATCACAAATAACACATTAGCATAAACATGATGAAAAAGTAGAGCAAATAGTAAAATATATACTCCTTTTTTTATAACGGTTTTTAGTTGTGACACTCAATTCTAATATTTTATTGCTTGATTGCTAATAATCTTTTTTAATTGTAATGCCTAGGGGCTAAGCAATTCTGTACTGCAACACTTCATCCAGAAATACTCACCAGCAAAAAAAATGTAATCTGAGCACTGACAATAAGCAAGTTAAAAATCACATCATTGTTTAACTGTGTTGCCACCAAATCCAGACTTTCAACACTGTGGGGCTACAGTGGTCAAACAAACTACAGGAATTCTGAGGTCCTTTGTGTACCCTAGGAATAAATCCCTAAACATACGATTATTACCTGGTGTAACCTGAGTCACCAAAGATCTTGTCTGGGTCTGCACGGGTGTTAAGTTTGTGGTTACCACGGCTGATGCTGTCACTGATGTTACTGCACGAACCCCCTGCGTAGAAGCTATGGTCACCAGTTCTGTGGAAGTAGCAGGTGCTGCCGCCGTTCGCTGCTGAGTATGTACCACTTGTGCAGTTGCAGTGCCTCCCGAAGTCTGAAGAGGAACACAGCCATTATTCCTCACAGTTTTCATACCTCACATAAAGCTATGGAAAGTTCTGGAAACAGACTATACAGTTTTAGAAACAAACATCAAAAATAAAGCAAAGGTGGTCCAAGTCTTTCTAACACATCTATCTGTTTGAATATATCTTATAATCAGCATCCGGTTAAATCTTTTTCAAACAGGCTGACCACCAAACCCTTAACTACGTTACAGAAGTCTCATTTTACTACCTTTCATTTTTTTGCATAATCTTCTATAGTCTTACAACCTTAAAATAAAAGATTACAATTAACAGAGCATAAAATGATTACAGGCTGGAAAGGATACTGACATAATCCATTTCCTAAGACAGTGCCCAACTACGAACTATTTTTAATAGTAGTATCTCTTAGGTACTTTGTTCTGATAAGCTGTTCCACTGTATTCTGGTATTTTGGTAAGGGAGAGGAGCTGGATACAGAATCACAAGACGCACATGAAGTTAGAAAGGAGCAGAGTTTTTGATAACATGGAAAGCTAATGCAGAAAACAAACACGCTGATACAACGTGCTATCAACCCAGAGATACAACTAGTGCTGCAATCTACTTACAGTCAATGTTCCAGGTATAACAGGTGATGCCAGACGTTTATTGATGGGCTGAAAGGTAGCAGCAGGGACTCCAGCAACAGTATTCACTATGACATTTCCACTCACTGTAGCTGAAAGCAAACCAGGATTAAATGTGAGATTGTAAAAAAAAAATTAAAATCTGAATGTCCTGTCATCTCCAATGCCCAATTATAAAGTCTTCTTACCAGTCTGTATACTTGTCCCCGTAACTGCTGTTTTGATTGTGCCTGCCTATTTAGAAGACAATTGAGGTAACAGTTCAGAAAACAATAAAAGAAAACTGAATATTGCTCTTATACAAAGAAAACTGAATATTGCTCTTATACTACTATGCTGTTTAACATAGTGCTATATTCCAGAAATGACAGTTCAAGAAAAATACAATAAAATGAGCAGATAGTTCTACAATTGCTTTCATTTTGTGTATCAGTAACAATTTATGTACGTATTAGGACTCTGCCACACTAATGAGCAATCGGAGACCAGTCAAATGTTTGGTAAATGCTGGTCACTTGACATCCTTGTTAGGAGAAGGGAGCAATGTATTACTCTGGCACACTACAGGTAACCTCTCACACATGAACATCACTGAGCAGTAGATACACAGCAATACTTGTCAGTCAGAGCCCCTTCTCTCTTTCTGTAAAAGCTGTAGTATTCTGGCCTTTCAACAAGTAAATTAAAATCAGCACTGCCTGCATACATTAGTATGCAAACTGGACCGGCTCTAAAACAAAAACCTCGAACCTGTCATCAGATTTACTAATACAGACTCTAGATTTAAAGAAGTCGTGAAAACTTTGCACAGATTTGCAATAATACAACCATTGTAGGTCCTGTAGGATGCAACATTCCACTTTCCCAGCAAAGGTTAATTTACTCAAAGCTTTGGTTTTTACACTACTTTAACAGAGTATGCATTACAGCTACAATTACTTTATTTTCCAAGTTCGTTGGATAAACACTGTGTAAATGTATTTACTTGAACTTTGATTAGATCAAAGTCTAAACTGAAAAAGGCAAAAAAATCTTTGCAAAAGGTATGGCATTTTTGCACCTAAGACTGCCAACACCTATTGCAATAATGGTATGAACAGAACTTTAGTAAGTGAATAAAAAAGATAAAAAAGAAGATACCAAGCATACTCATGAGAAAAAAAAAAAATCCTTTATTTCCCTATACTGACCTAAAAGTCTTACTTTCCAAAGTAAGTAAAACACGCAAATATGGTACACACGGAAGAACTGAAGTTACTATATCAGAGACACCAAGCTCTCCCTTTCTTACCAATACTGCTGTGTTGGCCACAGTAGTTACTGCAGTCTGTACTACTGCCTGTGGCTGCTGAACTACCTGTGCCTGAGCCTGCGGCTGAGGTTGGGCTTGTGCTTGCTGTACAGCCGGTTGTTGAGCTTGCTGCTGGCCGGCTTGCTGCTGCTGAGGCTGTGGACCTGTCTGTTGCTGTGCCCTCTGCTGTTCAGCCAAAGCCTAGGAAACCAAAGTGTGAGCTTCATAGTCTTCAAACAGTGCATGAATTAATCAGGATGCATTTAAAAAAAAAACAAAAAAACTTTAATTCTAAGTGTGTGTGCAGATACAGCATACAAATCCGACTTCATTTTAGCTCTCTAACTACAAGTTACAAGATCTAACTAGTTTCAAACTACAAGCTACAGTCATGGTTATATAGCTTAGAACATAACACAACAAGCAATTTATCATCAACAAGCAAGGACAAGTATCTCCTGAATAATTTAAGAAACGAGGCTACAGAATGGTCAAGAATAAAACAAGATTTTTACATGTTTTGTAAGATTTTTACATGTTTTTTTCACATATTTTCCAAAACAACACTTGTAAACAATAAGTATCAGTGTCACATACAGGCCCAAGGAAAGGTCCCACTTTGGACCTTGTATAAACTCTACTAAACGAACAACTTGCAGCTACCCACAACAACTACTGTACCAGCAAACTTCTCCCAGGAGTTAGCTTTTCCCATACTTCCTCTGTTGTTTAGTTTTTTAATTAATGCAGTCATACTTATAACTGAGATGGAGACTGTACCTTCTTCTCTTTTGCAATACGTTCTGCTCGGAGGGACGCAACTTGAATTGGAGGAAGTGGCTTATCATAGTTGATTCCACTAGAAACAATGGTAAGACAAAGCACACAATAGTTAAAAATAAATGACTGAAATTTAAAAAAACAAAAGAAAACAAAAAAATAAAAATAAAAAAGCACTTTTTACACAATCCATTAACTCCTTTAAGATATAGAGTGCCCACCTTTCTGCAAGAACAGATGCATGCTTTGGATTCTTCTGGAAAGGATTCATGCCAAGTCTGAAATTGAGCAAAACTGTATTACCAAAGACAGAAAAAAATTTAAAGCAGCATTTAATTTCACATGTTTTAGTAGGTGACACTGCAGTTTTGGTGAAGTTTTCATGATATTCCCATCAGTACTGGAGCCTGCATACAGACAGACATTTTAAGAGAGACTCAGAGTAAATAATAAATACATACAGAAAAAGTTACTGCAGGAATATACGTAAAAAAAACGATGTGCTACTAAACAGCATAGACATCAAAACATTTGCAGTTCGGGCAAATGGAAAGCCAGGTTTATAAAGTAGATTAAAAAAACAATTGAGCTCTTAATCATATACAAAAACAAATTCATGCAGTGAGTAAAAGCTAACCCAAACATAAGAAATATGAAGATGTTCCAATAATACAAGGTCAGAACACAAGGAAAGAGGTCAAGAACAGAGAAACACAACAGCAGACTGAAACAGACTGTGAAATAAGTCTCTGTTGGGAGAACAACTCAGAACCAAGTATCCAGGAAATCTGTGGTGACAGGGAGATCGCATGATCCCAGTTAAACTTACAGAGGTTTGATAGGCGGACTTCTTTTCCCCGCAATCATTTTCATCATCTCAAAATGATTAGTATAAAGCTGTGTGTGGGTGGCACCTTCATCTTGAGCATAGATCTGATTGGTACGAAGTGGGCGACTGTTTTTAGTCTAAAAAATGAAAACAAACCAACATTTAATTGTGAACACACGCACTTGGCATTTTGTATACGTACAAACACATGGTGCGCTTGTAGATTATTTAAAAACGAACTCCAACATATCTATCACAGACTGGTTTCTGCCTCGTGTCACTGATAACTTACTGTTACACAAAACTCTATGGGAAATATATAAAGAAAGAGCAAAATAAGGAGTAGTTCTCACGGTCACATTGGCATCAGCACTTGGGGACATACAAAATGGCAAACTCTAATTTGAAAAAGAATCTTTGCTTTAGTTTAGATTTTGCAAGTTTAATTCAGTACCCAAACCAAGAGCCCATTAGTTTATAGTTATGCATAGCGCACACGTAATGTAATAAAACCATCACTGCACTGCTCTCCCAACAAAGCTATGTTAACATCCAACACACCATGCCATTCTAACACTGGACTCCTCTTAGGTAGAAACTGCCAGTCAGGGACAAATCTGCTTATTATTCTGAGAATGGGACTATAGTCAGAAGTTCTAGATTCTCTACCCAGTTCTGTCACTAAATTGCAGCAAGATTTGGAAGAAGTTGTTTATAATCATGGAATTTATCTCTGTTTCTGTAGCATATTATCATCCTCATTTACAAAGAGGTGCTTCAAACATTAAATTCACTATGTATTTGTAATCCACTTAGACCCTAGTATGAAGTACATCCTTACAGATCCTAAGTACCATCATAATAACCAGGATAAGTTACATGGTGGTTGTTAGGTAGAAAAATACCCACTACTGTTTAAGTGAAATAACAAACTTCTTGCAAGATTTAAAAATTATCTAGCAAATCCAAAAGCTGAAGTCTGGTGTCAATCCACTGTATCAACAAAGAAAGGAAAAATAAATTTGGAATTTTAATTGATGTTTCAGAACTCAAGTAACACTCAACATGGATCTCATATGAATTATCTGCCCACCTCCATTGTTGCTAAATACCACAGTGTCTAGATTTGATTTTGAAAGAATACCAATGCACACCTTATAAATACTTTTTGTCTTCTTTTTAGGATTAGCTTCGTACATTAGCTGTAAAATAAGAAGGAAAGTTAGATGATCTTTTGTGGAAGATTTTGTTCAGGTGCTTTTTCTTTTCAAAGAAATCATATAAAATAAGTGGAAATCCTGATGAGGATAATTTTATAATTTTTTAAAAGTTATTTATTTACACTGTTGAAACAATTAACTAAAAAAAAAAAAGTGTTTACGGAGATAAGGAAAAAAAACTCTACAAACTTAATGTAAAAAAGACGCATCATTCTACATAAACTCACCTTTCCTTCTTCCCTTGGAATAATGACATTTTCATATCTGTTTCGGCATTGTTTTGGTGAGCGATAGACTCTGCTGCATGAGTTAACAACATCACTAACAAGGTCCCAATTGGGAGTGTGTGCTGGTGATACAACAGCAAGATTTAAAGGAAGCTCCAGCAGCTGCTTCACTGCCTACAACAGATAAAGGTACAAAAGCTTCAGATGACAAATCATTCCAACCTTCCAAACCCACCCTTATTTGCATGTACCCACACACCATTATTACAATGGTGCAGACAGCTTAGAGCTCAGTCTGTGGGTTCACCTGTGTTCACAGAGAACAAATAAGCATAAAATGCTTTTATGCAGACTGATGTGCAAAAGCACTTCAAGATTGGTGTAAGAGGGACGGAGAGCTGCCATTCAAGTGCTGCTCTCTTCTCAAAGGTGAGGAAAACTTTAGCTGTAGTATCCAATGTCCAGTCAGACTAACCTGGGCCATAATAGTAAGTGGTCTCTACAGCAAAAATAGGACTTAATTATGTTTAACCTTTAATTTATCCTTAGAGAAACACAGGTGATATGCAATCTCCTCCAAGTTAGGTCAGCAAAATGTCGAACTAACCACTAGGAATTAGAAATAACCTTAAAGAGAGAAAGTGCTGAAAGAGCCATTTATGAAATTGAAGCAAAAATACAATACATAATAACAGCAGAAAGCGCAGGTATTGTCTGACCTGCAGAAGTGCCCAGTCTTCACTGATCAACCACTCAGGATTATCCTGCCCAGCCTCAGCAGCTGGTTTGACAAGAGTCGGCAAAGGCTTTGCAAACTGTGTTTGTTGTTTTAACAAGATGTTTTTCTTCTGCTCCTTGCCCTCTCGGCGCATTTTCAACATTCCTGGAGTTGCTCGATCAAAAAGTGAACGAGGAGGAATAACCGTCTCTCCATGACGTTGCTTTTTCTTCCTACCTGCAGCTAAGACAAAAAAACATATATAATATATATATATATGAGTAAATGGTTACTACCATTGTTTGAATCCTTTGCTACGTATAGCTGTAAAATGCTCCTAAATGTGCACAGAGTATTTCATACTACCACTTAAAAGCACACTGTCAGCAACTAAACATAGTACGGCCAGAGCCTTTACAAAATAAGATCAGCTTAACTCACATAGCAGAACGCCTGTTTTCTAGAACTGTCCTTTTAAAATTAAACTTAACCTTATGTCTAAATCAAAAGACGCATCGTCTAAACTGGAACTTTTAGTGATATAAGACCACAGTGAGACAAGAATTTTCAAATCCTCAAACCTGCGTATTTGATCTTTACTACACCAGACACATAAGAAGTATCAAAAATCCTGTTTTTTTGTTTGTTTTTTTAAACTTCTAGCAATAAAACTCCCAACAGTTTTGAACAAGTGTTTACCAGAAGGATCTGTTTTGTGTCGTTTACGTTCCTTCCTGACATATACTGGAGGCAATTTTGATTCTGGAATAGGGGTGGTATCGTACATCAGGCACATAACAGAAT
Source organism: Chauna torquata (assembly GCA_013399475.1). Classification (NCBI taxonomy): domain Eukaryota; kingdom Metazoa; phylum Chordata; class Aves; order Anseriformes; family Anhimidae; genus Chauna; species Chauna torquata. Next base: position 375,213 of record VXAL01018908.1, read on the forward strand.
CAATGTAGATATCATTGTCATCTTGAGGTGGAGTGGGGGGAGTCCAAAGCTGCACAGAACAAAAATTTGTAGTTACTGCAATATTAACTAACCAGTGATCTTTACATTTTAAAAAATAAAAAGCCTATTTAGGCTGCCTGCTATTACTTATACTTACTGGCATTATTTCAGTTTGTCCATCTGGACCTTCGTAAACATACTCCTACACAGCAGAAAGAGAATGGAATTCAAATGATTTGACTGAACCCTGAAGGAAAAGGTATTCTTAGAATAATGGTTAATACACTTAAGAAACACAATAACCAGGAATTACTTTGTTGTATGCATCCTCCCGAGTGTAGGTGAGAAGTTCCTCTTCATCCTCCCAAAGCATTTTTTGCTCTTTTTCCTTTAACTCCTTCATATGCTGGACTTCCCAGGCTTTCTTTACAGTTTTCAACTCCACCTAGGTGAAAGTTAGACTCCTTATAACTTTATGCAGTAACAGACACTGGATTAAAAGTTACTGATTTGCATTTTTATGCACAAATTCCTTAAGCTTTGACATTTTCAGGCACAGAAATCTTCAAGCAATTTCTTTACAGACACTTTTACAATCACTTAAAGGACATTTTTTTGGTCTCTGTTGCAGGTATTTAAACCCTTGAAATAAATCAAACTCTGAGTTAAACATCCAAGACAACCAGAACAAGCTCCTTTACCTAAACAAGCAGGCTCACTGAAGTTAATGACAATTCTTCCCTGCTATCAACGGAGTACAACAAATATTTGCTGAACTGTGCTGAATAATGTCATTCCCATTTTACAAAGAAGAAATTAAGAACTGACACCTGCTTAAACCAAAAGAATCACAAGATAAGAAACTCCCTGTAAGGCATTCTGGTTCTCATAAAGTATAGCAAGAGAAGATGATAGAGATGCCTACAATATACTCCATGTCATTGGAGAAACTTTCACGTCACACTGAAAACATTAAACCTGCTTGTACGCATTATGACAGAACTACATGGAATAGAAGTATCTGTAAAATTTTACCTCGTTCAACCGTGGCTCATTCTCATCAACTGAAATGTGGAAGAGCTCTAAATAATTCAAAGCATACTTCTCAATTGGAGTCAGCTGTGAGAATGTGTCAAGGAAAAAAAGAGTTAGTATTGAGGATAATAAAAGAAATGTAACTGAAGGAGAGTGGATCAAAGCTCTCCTGAAAACTGATCTCCCTTCTGATGGTTTAACAGCTTAAATTAGTAGATTTCCCATCCATTTAATGAAGTATCAAACCAATTGAAAACAAAGTTGCTTTAAGGCAAGACTGCAAAGAAATTGCAAACACTACTTTTTAACCAAATATTCATGGAAGGTCATGGTACCTGATCCACAACAGCAACTAACTCCTGCAACTGTGAGGGCTCTTCATTGTATTTTGTCTCACAGAGCTCTGAGATTAAAGGTTCAATGCTTGACTCAGGTCTTATTTCTTGTATGTGATCATTTGATTCTTCATCCTCTTGTTCAATACTGTTGAGGGCCTTTCAAAAAGACATTTTAAAAATAATGAAGACTTCAAAAACATGGATAGAAGCCCCCCACAAGAAGTTCACTGAAGTCCAACAAAAATTTCTGCAATAAATCTCTCCTCAGGCAAAAGACACAGTCCCTGAGAGTTTAAAACTTAACCGGGTCCCCTTTGGAAGTACTGTTGTGAGGAAAATGACAAAACAATGTAAAACTAACAG